>VSDK01001668.1:24053-68731 GCA_009767595.1 Symbiodinium kawagutii | reverse complement strand
TTTGATACGATGACAACTTCTCTGAAAAGATGACAACTTCTATGATTGATTGGTGGCCAGTGAAGCAAAATTTGCATTTCTTGTCGAAGCAAGTAAACACGAACGTTATGAGGTGGCCCTGCGATACAATGACAACTTCTCGGAAACGATGACAACTTTTATACTTTGTGGCTTGCGAAAGCATTTTCGCATTTCTTACGCAAGCAGGCAAGCACGAACGTTATTAGTTGGCCCTGTGATACGACGACAACTTCCCTGAAACAATGACAAGTTCTCTGGAAGATGACATTTTCTTTGAATCGGTGACAGGGGCAAGATTTGCAATTCATTTCGAAACAAGTAAACACGAACGTTAGTAGGCGTCCCTGCGATACAATGACAACTTCGATGCTCTGCGCAGTCTAAAAGATTTGCAATGCCGGTTGAAGAAAGTAAACACGAACGTTTTTAAGTGCCCCTGCGATACAATGACAACTTCTCTGCTACGATGACGCCTTCTTTGATACGATGACAACTTCGCTGAAAAGATGACAACTTCTATGATTGGTGGCCGGTAAAGCAAAATTTGCATTTCTTTTCGAAGCAAGTAAACACGAACGTGATTAGATGGCCCTGCGATATGATTGCAACTTCTCTGAACGATGACAACTTCTCTCAAACGATGACAACCTCTATGACATGTGGCCTGTGAAGCAAGATTTGCAATTCGTATCGAAGCAAGCAAACACGAACATTATTAGGTGCCCCTGTGATACAATGACAACTTCTCTGAAACGATGACAACTTGTTTGATACGATGACAACTTCTCTGAAACGAAATAAAATTCTTTGATTTGTGGCCATTGCAACAAGATTTGCAAGTCTTGTGGAAGCAGGTAGACAAGAACATCAGTAGGTGGCCCTGTGATACGATGACAACTTCCCTGAAACTATGGCAACTTCTTTGAAACCATGACAACTTCGTCGGTACGATGACAACTTCTCTGAAACGAAACAACCTCTATGATATGTGGCCTGCAAAATATTTGCAATTCTTTCCGACGTAAGTAAACACTAACGTTAATAGTTGGCCTTGCGCTACAACGCCAACTTTCTCAAATGATGACAACTGCTCTAGAACGATGACCACGTTCTGTGAAACGATGACAACTTCTGTGAAACGATGGCAACTTCTCTGAAACAATGACAACTTCTACCATATGTGGCCAGTAAAGCCATAATCGCAATTCTTATGGAGGCAAGTAAACACGAAGGTTCTTAGGTGGCTCTGTGGTATGATGGCAACTTCTGTGAAACGATGACAACTTCTCTCAAATGATGACAACTTCTATGATGTGTGGCCAGCAAAACCACATTTGCAATTCTCGTGGAAGCAGGTAAACACGAACGTTATTAGGTGGCCCTGTGATACGGTGACAACTTCTCTGAAACAATAACAACTTCAGTGAAGCGATGTTCAACTTCAATGACATGTGCATGAAAATCATTCGTGCGTGAATCGGGGAAATATGTGTGCATGAATCTGGGAAAAAACATCTGATGAACATCTGATGTTCCATCTACTCTTCTCCACGCTTCTGCGCTCTTATCTTCTCTACTCTTGTCTTCTCTACTATTCTCTTCTCTACTCTTCTCTACTTTTCTCTACTCTACCCTAATCTTCTCTTCTCTTCTCTTCTCTTCTCCATTCTATCCCCTTCGCTCCGCCGAGCACGTAAACCAAAGGATCCCGATCATCCCGACCAAGCTTCCATTGTATATCATTCTGCTGAGCATGTAAGCGCAAGGAGCCCGACCATCCCGACCAGCCCAACCATCCGGACCCCATCCCGACCATCCCGACCATCCCGACCATCCCGACCATCCCGTCCATGCTGATCCGGCAAAAGCCATGTTGATCTCTCCATGCTGATCTGGCAAAAGCCATGTTGATCTCTCACGCTGATCCCTCACGCTGATCTGGCTAAAGCCATGTTGATCTGGCAATTCCCCTCATATGAGGGTCTGTCTTTTTAAGGCCCAAGAAAAGTAAAATGGTTCCACACTCAGGTTTTCAAAGTGTAATATGTTTTTTCATGGCTGCACTGTTGAAGAGGTTGTGCCCTGGAACAAGTCCACACCCAGAGCTTGAAAGCGCAAAGGGCTGCACTCTTGAAACTTTTGTGCTGCAGCATTTTGGCTCAATTTTTTTTGACTTTCCATCAACCCCTGTGCTTTGCACAGCTGGGCCCTGCAAAAGGTGCTCTGTAATTTTTCTTAGGCCCTGGGAAAAGGCTTCCTTGAGAATGGGGAAGAAAAGCATGAAGGCAATGAAAGCTGGAGGGGTCAAACAGAAGGCGCTTAAGAAGCCTTCCCAGTCCCAAGCCCTCGCCCTGCCAGAGTCATCTGGCATGAGCTTGGAAGAGAAGACGGCTGCCTTCACCAAGAAAGGCAACCAAGATGTGACTTCCTGGTTGGACAGCCTCACTAAGCAGCAGAGAGAAACTCTCTGGGGCTTCTTTGAAAGATGAGTCTGCTGATGCCATGTGGCAAGAAATTGCCAAAGGGAAAGGGTCTGACCCAGCCAAGAAGAAGCTGCTGGCAGTGTTTCTCAAGCTGGGGGGAAACCTCAAGGCCAAGAAGGAGGTGTACCTGAAGGAGCTCATCACCTTCACCAAGACCTCTGGTTGCTTGGCAGCATTTTTGTCAACCTTCAAGTTCTGGTTGCTGCGCAGCCTGGCTAAGGTCAAAAGAGCACAGAAGAATGGGTCCCCTTTGCCACTGTGCTGAAGCGCTGTGGCCTCCAGGAGTGCATGAGGAGGGTACCTTGGCAAGCATTTACAAACATTGCTTTGCTGCTGTTGGTATTGGGAGCCTGCTGTACCATCCATCCTGCCTTGCTAAGGTAAAAAGGGGCTCCATTGCTGTGAGAAAAGACCCTGCTGACCCTGCTGAGTGGCAGTTTGCCTTGAGGAAGCAGCTGGCCTGGAGTGAGGAAACTACAAGACATGAGCTCCAGGGTGACACAAAGCTGAGTGGATGGAGTTGAGGAGCCAGGGTCTTTTTGATGAGGGGGGAAACCAAGCCATGGGCTCCAAAGCCTTGGAGGACCTCATGGAGAGGAACAAAGGAGGCAAGTCAGTGCCTGCCATCATGGACAAAGAGCCAGATGAGGAGAAGGAGAGTCTGCCCCAAGCAAGGATGAGCAAGCGCAAGAAGCTGACCTCTTGTCAGAAATGGGGGGCAGGGCCCAGAAGACAGAAGGCAAGGTCAGGCTGCAGAAGATGGTCAGTCTGCTGCTGCAAGTAAGAAAGAAGCTGTCAGGCAGCAAGGCCAAGTCCTTGGACCAGCGCATTGCTGAGCTGAAGCAGCTGCAGAAGAAGAAGAGCCTTAACATGGAAGAGCTGAAGTCCAAGCTCATTGAGGCAGCCTTGGAAGTGAAGAAGGCCAAGAAGGTCTGAGCGGTAAACACATGCCCTGCAAAAGGGCTTTGACAAGACATCTGCCTCACAAGGAACTGTCTGAAGATGTAAGTCCTGCAAAAGGGCTTGGCAAAAGGTGTTCCGGTCACAATGAGATGCGCTTCAATTGCCAGGCCAACAAAGTAGGTCTTGTAAAAGGGCCAGGATGACAGCATCCCTTGCCTGAATCTTGGTGGTCCTGCAAAAGGGCCTGGGGTAGCTTGCAGACAGTTTTGCGTGGTCCAAAACAAAGTTGTCACTACTAGCTTTGGCGCTTGCCAGCCACAAGCTCCACTGTGACTTGCCTTCAAAGTCCACTGCAGCTGGCCCCCAAGACTTGACCACAGCAAGGGTTGCATCACTTGTTTTGACTCTAAGTGCACCCCCTTCAAGTTTTCTGTTCAAAGCAATTAGCTTGCCCATAGAATGACAAGAAAAGGTCTTGAGAAAAGGTCTTGAGAAAAGGCTTCCAGTAGAAGGTCCTGCAAAAGGGCTGAGACATGGCAAAGCCAGAGAAATGGAAAAGGAAGAAGGCTGTTGCCCCAGAGGAGCCTGAGGCTGAAGACTTCAGCCCTTTGGGTATGGCATTGCTGGAACAATTTGCCAGTGGGATGAGTGCTGCTTGGCTGCATTTATGTTTCCCACTATTTCTGTATCAGTACACTGGTAATGTGTTGTGAACTGTGAGCCATTGGTTGCGCACACACATGCAACAGCCATTTTCTGTGCAGGGGCCTTCAGTCCAGACACTGGCCATGTCTGCACTGAAGACTGGTGCTACAGCCAAAGATGTCCAGGACCTAGCTGCTTTGGGAAACTATGGAAAAAACCCAGGACATGTTGCTGGTCAAATCACTAGCAAATATTGCAAAGGTGACCTGCCACTTCCAGAGCCTTACTTTTTTGAAGCTCCAGCGCTGAAGAAAAGCCCTGACAGCTGGTATGCGGCAAAGGAGACTTTGGCTGTGTACTTGCCACATGAATGGTTTTCCTGGATGGAAGATCATGAGCAGGTCTCTGGTGTGTCTGAACTTCAAGACTTTTGGGATGCCCATGACCTTCTCAATGATCCCAAGATGGTCAAGAACCCTGTCTTGAAGGAGCCATTCAGTTTCTTGCCTATGCCTTTGCATGGTGATGGTGGTGCCTTCCAGAAGAATGACTCCATCAACATCATCTCCATGGGGTCCTTGCTGTCAGCCAGCAATGTCAGCACTTCTCAGCTTCTGCTGGCAGCAGTGCCAAAGAGCTGCTGCAACAAGAGCTCTGAGGATGGTGGTCAGGACACTATGTCTGCGGTGTGGAAGGTCCGTGTGCGGTCATTTCAACATGCTTTCTTTGGGAAATTTCCTGAGTTTGACCATGAAGGGAAGCCATGGGACTCCAAGTCTAAGAGAAAAGGGAAAGCTGGCACACCACTGCAGTCTGGGAAGTTGAAGCGCTGCCTCTTCTGTGTGTCTGCTGATGGTGAATACCTTCAGAACGACTTTGGGTTGGCAGGCGCCAGTCACAACCAGATGTGCTTCAACTGCAAGGCGAACAAGGACACCATTCCCTTCAATGACTTTAGACCAGGAGCAGAGTGGAGGAAAACTGTGCTGAAGCACAAAGGGTCCACACCCACTTCCCACTTGGTGAAGGACATTCCTGGCTTCAATGGGCACACCTTTCATTATGACACCCTGCATGTCTTGGAGGAAGTGTTGCTTCACATGCCATTGGCAATGTGATGTTCGATTTGGTCCTGAGAAAGGGCCATGGAACACATGAAGCCAATTTGAAATCCCTGCGCAAAAAGATTGCCTGGCAATACTTGGAGCAGGGGATTGAGGCATCCAACAGGATCAGGAAACTGACTTTGAGCAATTTTTGCAACACAAAGGCCAAATATGACAGCTTTCCAGTGCGGTCTGGCTTCAAGGCCAGACATGTGAGATATTTGGTCCCAGTGATGCAGGAAATTCTTTTGGACTTGGTAGTGGCAGAGGAACCTTACACTGACCACAGGTATCAGTGCATGAAGCACCTTGCTGCTCTGTATGACTGCATGGATCGATGTGGGCTGCACTTTGATGAAGAACCAGCAAGGCCTTTCAGGAGCATTGCAACCTGGCCCTGGCCCACTACACCAAGTGCAGCAAGATCACCCTGAGCCAGAACTTGCTTACAGTGCCAAAACACCACTTTTTGGCACACGTGGCTGAGCAAGCTGCCTTCTTGAATCCAAAGTTTGTCTCCACTTATGCTGGGGAGACCATGGTGGGGTACATGTCTTCTCTTGCACACAGCTGTTTGAATGGAACTGCCCCACACAAGGTCCCTGAGAAGGTCATGTGGAAGTTTCGACTTGGCTTCCACTTGGGGTTTTCTCATGGGGCTGAGATTGCTCTTTCCAGTGAAGAGGATTGATGGCCTTGAGAAAGTGGCCACAGCAGCTACATACATGGAAGCTGCTTGTTGTCCTGCAAAAGGGCAAAGCTGAATTTTGGCTTGACAGACTGAACCACATATGGGTCAAAATTCTGAATTTTGGCTTGGCAGACTGAACCACATATGGTTTTGGCTTGACAGACTGAACCACATATGGGTCCTGCAAAGGGCACACAACAAAATTGCACCACACCGTGAGGTCTGCAAAAATAATCTGCTGCAAGCAGTGAGCAAACAAAGTTAAGGGAGCAACCAGCCATCCAGCAACCCTCACCAGCCAGCCACTAATTTTCTAAAGGGGTCCACTTACTAAACATCAAATTTTCACCAGCCTGCTCATAGATTTTTCATGAACCCACCAGCCCACCACTAACTTTTGAGCAAAGCAACTTTGTTAGAAACACAAACCAATAAGATTTTATTGAAATTGGCCTTATTGAAAAAAATCTATTTCAATAAGATTTTATTGAAATAGGTTTGAAGCTTATTGAAATATGTTTCAATAAGCTTTATTGAAAAAAGCTTGAAATTATTGAAAAAGACAACCCTTATTGAAACATGCGTTTCTTATTGAATTTTTTCAATAAGGCGTACTCTGGGAAGGTGGTCTGTCTTGTTCCTCGAATGACTCTTCGCATGACATTCGATTTTTTCTGCGAAGCCAAACCTTGGGCGTCAGGGCCAACTTTCATTCAGCAGCGACCTCAGAGAGAAAGCGCCCCACAGGTTCAAGCCAGAAAGAAACACCATAAGTCATTGGATTTGACGCCTTTCCCATTGCAGGCGGTCGACGATCTCACCCAGCGTAAGCATATGAATGCTTCAGCAGACGCCGCATCTGTTTCGCTGAATTCCGTCACATTCGAAAAGTTGAGCAAAAATATAAGAACATGTTTGGTATAAGTGAATAATGCATGAAAGCATTTCCTTCTTATCCGAAGGTGTAGCTAAGAAACATGGCCCTTTTATTTGCGCCATCGGCGGTGTCTTACAAACTCCGCCGGTCCAGCTTGGGAGGCAAAGGGAGCCCGATCTTCCAGAAAATATGAACCAAAGATTCCGTTGCCATATTTCATTTAGCGCGATGCTCTTTCTTTGAGAATTTTTCGATGTCCATACCCACTGGCGGGCCGGTGGTTGCATGTCAACGGGACCCACGAAATTGCAATGGTCTGTGCAAAATGTATTGCGGAATAAGCTACCCAATGCCATGTAGGTTTTCAACAATTGTCTCCCTTGCACAGTAGTGGCCCCCGTGTGGCCCCCTTTTTTTGGCCAGCGCCTGGTTACCAACGAGGAAAGATGCTTAAAAGACGTGGGGCTGAGTTGGGCACTTAAAACCATTTCTTATTGCGCTAGGCTGTTGGAAAAAAGCGCCGACTCACAGCAGCAAACTCCGCTGCAGGGCACTTAGCTGGCGAATGGGCGCCCGGCGCCGGCTCCCTTCTTCGAGGGTCCCGGCCGGCAACTCCCATACCATGTGTCCACCCCAGGTGCTGGGCTTACCGATGCTGCGTGCCCATCGGTGCTCGAACAGGTGGGCCAACTCCGTTAAAGGGCTGCGCACCACACTTCGGGCAAAAAAAGCCAGGCCAAACTGCGGCTGCTGTCTGAGCAGCCGTCTTACGTCTTCCCCAGCCTCCCGTCCTAAAACAACCTTGCGGGTCGGAACCCAGACCAGGCCCAAGCGGCCTGGCGCGTGGGTCTGCACTTGCCTGAGCAAGGCAGCAGCGAAAACTTGCCGCGGCACCGCCATTGGCTTTAAAAGTGCCTCTGTGACTTCCACACTCCGCAGCTGCCCTTTTTCCAGGCCAACCAAGTCTTTGAAGACCCTCAAGGGCGCCCTAATGGCATCATGCGAAAACTTCTTGGGGGCGTCCATGGCCCGGTGGGCCACACACTGAGCCCACAGTGCCTGTACGCAGCGGGCTGCGCAATTACACGCTATTTAAATTGTAGTACGAGATCAAAGCCAAAGAGCTGTGGATATCCATCAGCAAGCAGTTGGTTCTCACCCGCCATCAATTAGTTGAATACCCCGGATCAACAGCCAAGTCGTTGTGCCCCGTCAGCGCCCGGCTGATTATATAGGGGGTAGCATCGACCACTTGAGTCATGTCTATTATCGACCATTGGTCACTTGATAATTTGATCCATCATATCCATTATCAACCAATTTACTATTGCCAGTTTTTTCAGCTCAACGTCAAAGCAGGACGAACGCCGTCCACACATGCCCTTCCCACAGCAACTCAGAAAGAATCAAGGCGACAGAGAAAGATCAAAGTCGGAGACCAAGCTGCGACCATGTGTTGAAAAGCTTTCGCAAAGGAGTGGGAAACATAGCGGGGAACAAATCGAGAGAAAAACCACGCCGACACAAGATCACCGGGGGAATTAGGAGACATAGCGCGAAACAAAGCGGGGCACAAACGGATGGAAAAAATGGAACGAAAATGGGAAACAAAACGGGAAGCAACACCAGGCCCACGCCGGGACAAAATTCACAGAAGCTGCAGGCCTACTGGGAAAGATATTGGGAAACATCGGGGGGGACACATTAGGAGACAAAATGCAAGACATAGCGAGGACAATGCCGGAACATAGCGAGACACAAAACAGGAAACAAAATGGGAGACAAAACGGGAGCCAAAACGGAAGACAAAGCCCTATCCGTGCCAAAACAAAGCCCCGCAGAGGAGTGAGGGACCTGGTAGCAGACATGGTGGGAAACAAAGCGGGGGCCAATATGGGACACACAGCGGGAAACAAAACAGGACACAAAGCCGGGTCCACAAAGACCAAATCTCACGGAGGAGCGGGGCCTGATGGGAGACACGACGGGCGACAAAGTGGGAGACAAAATGGGGGACAAAATGGGATACATAGCAAGAAACAAAGTCACAAACACAATGGGGGACAAAGCCAGCTTCACGTCATGCCAAGTTTCACAACCGGGAGACCTGAACCGTGCAAAATTAGCTCGTGACAGGGCCCGGTTCTCGAAAGCCCAAAAAAACCCTCGTTGGCAAGCTGTTTGGGGAAAGAATTGTTCATGACAGCGATGTCGCCATCAACATCTCCTGCAATGGATTTGCCCGAGGTCATTTACATAGTTGGTGCGTCTGCCCCGGTGAAATATGACGTTTTCATGTCTCAGGCTTCATGACATATGCTGTTATCAAAAGAAGTTTCGAAGAGAAACGCCGAGTTTGGCGCGACAAAAGCTGTTCTGCCACTTTCTTCTTGTTCAGGCGCCGCAGAAATGGCTGAACAGCGTGGTCAAGTCAAGTGTCAGTCGGAGGGGCTCTATGGCTACCGAATATGATGTCATACTCTGTTCCTAGACAAGATTGCCACGCCTAGCCTCCAAGCAATCTAATTCCCAGAACCAGAAGAAGCTCCATGATCTAGAGTGGTCTGGCGACACCATGTTGGCCACGTGGCCGCTGTTGCTTTTTGATCGTTTGCGAAATTCTACTGCGACCATTTGCCCTGCCTCTTTCTGGGGCAAACAGCTCTCCTGGCCAAAAGGGGCCAAAGATACGAAAAGCAAACAAAATATGCCTGGAAGCCGGCGATGGCACACCTGCTAGGCGACCTATAGCCACGCGAACCTTGACAGATGAAGCCTGTCATAGAGCCATAGGAGCTCCTTGCCGCTGCTGCGCGGGTGCATTGTTCAAATGCCACTGCTCCTGCTGCCAAACGCTGCCGTTGTATTTGATGAAGACGCCCCATCCTGAATCTCTCAAATTCGTACTACGCTTCCAGGCAGTGGTCCCAATTTCTTGCCCAAATATAGCCATTAATTCGCCACGCGGCTTGTCCAGGAGCTGAGAGTTGCCCAGCACGTAGACTGACTACCCTCTGGCAAATTTTTATCTGACGACGCTCTGTTTTGCAGAGACTGATGCAAGCCAGAGAAACTGCAGCTTGCCAATACAAAAGAACTCGACGAGTGTTGCACGAACGGGACACCGGCACCTCATGTCATCTTCTGCTTGGTTGCCCAAATTTTCGTAACAGGGAAGTTTTCCTCTTGAACTTCCTTTGATTAACGATTATTGATGACAAGTTGACGAGAAGAAAACAAAGACAAAGAGCAAACAGTTCGTCCCCATCTGAATCAAGTTTTGGAGGAGGAAGAAAGTATAAAATAGTATTATGCAAATGTCTTGAGCAAAAACCTGTGCACAAAGCAAATGGTCAAAAAATCTACAGCAGCAACCCGCCAACAAATTCGACGCTAGAAGTGCGACGTGGGCTGCATCCCTGTCATGGGCACACCGCTGAAGCCAAGACGTCTCTGCAAGACGTGGCTGAAGGAGTGGATGCCCCTGTATGGCACAGTTGGCACTGACCTGCATCAAGAGGCTACGCCCGCTGCACCACATAAACAGCTGTGACTTCAAGTGTACAACCGCACAAAGCAACATTAGCCAGTTGCCCTCTTAGGAAGGGTACGAAAACTTGGAGCCCCAAGTTGGGACTTCGGCTTCGTCCACATGATCCCTTCAATGGGCAAACCCTGCCTCTCTTTGCCAAGGTATTGCTTATCTTTGCCTTGGTGACGGGAATTCAAGCAAATAGTGCGCCAGCGGAGTCAACAACACCGGTTCAACATTGGTTGCTGGTTCTCTTGTGGTTGTAGTTTGTCATGTGTCAGCACAGTTTCCACTAATTACAGGGAAAATTGGAAGTGGATGCTCTTGGCATGGACTGCAAGCATCTTGTCTTCATCTGCAGTCCTACACCTGTTCCTGCCGAGGCACCATCTTTCAAAGCTATCTCCTGAACCAAGCTCAAGTAAAACAAAACACCCAAACAAGTCCCTGGAAATCCCTGGTTGTTTGAAGGATTTCCCTGACAAAATCTCAATTCTCATTCTGCAGAGCCCAGGCCTTGTTCCCATTCTCCCCCGTTGGCTCGAGTCCGGTGACCTTAAGCACTTGAGAGGTCGAGGCGATGTGGTGAATGATCTTTTCCTTATGACTACATCCTACATAATGTAAAGGATTATGAATTTGATACTTGGGATTATAAACGCAAAAAGACAGAGTTTGCGACAATCTTTTGCAGACTTGCACACGATTCAATTGACGACTTTGATCCAAGTGCGATGCAGCAAGGGTAGTTTACAGTAGCATTTAGCGCATGATAAGGCATACCCGAATCCGGAAAGAATGACTGACAACCTTTACCACGACTGAAAAGTCTAAAGGATCATCGACTGACCTCGCCTGACTGACACTGGTCAGCTGGCCGCATCTGCAAAGCAAAATATCCGCCAGCAGCACTTCCCGGTAAACCTGTGCACTTCCCAGGTTTAAAGCTCTGCAGTTCTCTAATGCCAAGTCCTGGAAATTTGCAAGAGTTCTGTGAAGATTCTTGAGACCAAAAAGGAACTGTTCCAAAAAAGTTCGTTGTTTGTAATTGCATGTCTTAGATGTGTCAAGCATATGAACCAATTCGAAAGAACCATATCGTATTCAACAAATAGTTTCTCGGTCGCATCCATCGACTCGCCTCGAAGGTCTTTGTTTGCATCTCGCTGAATTTTGTGATGAGGCAGAACTTGATCCAATCTGTGCCAATCTCCAACACCACCAGCAAGAACAACCTGAAGAAAATGACTCTCCAGAGCCGCAAATCCTATGATCATCTCTTTCTATATAATTTCATTAATTTCAATCATGTTCAAACCTTTGATTCTGTGAACATGTGTTTGCAATCCGCTGATCAGATTGCCCGAACTCTGGAGCAAAAAAACACAATTGTTAATGCATATGTGGACAAGTGCTTCAAGTGTATGATTGTGTGATATTGTGTGCAATATATCTTGTGCAATTCTTACATCAATGTATCCATCCATTCACGTAGCACTACCCATAGAGGCAAGGAACCAGAAGGAGATGTCTAAAGCCGTCCAGGTACCCGAGTGCTGAGATATACTCCTCAGCCCAGCTCCAGGAAGTTCCAACAACAAGCAGAAGACTTTGCCACATGGCAATCTTGCCATTCTGTTTTTTTCGAGATAACCGATTATAAATTATTGTGTGATTTTTGAAATTGTAGTTCTAATTTAATAAAAACGGATTATAAATTATAATGCAATTTTAGAGATTGTAGTTATGTAAGAAAACAGGTTGCCAAGTTGCAATCTTGCCAGGACGAAGATGATATCCAAGAGCAGATAGAAGCGTTCGACGATATCGCTGGTAATGATGGGAAAAAGACTCTTTTCTTCATACCGTTTGAAGACGGTGGACTTGATCTCAGCAAAGTTGTTCGTTACCTGAGTTGCAGTTGGCACATTATGGGATGTGGGACTAAAATTGACACAATTCTGAAACATTGTCACCAGAGTGAACGGTATGCAAAGGTGGACAGACCCTTGCCAAATCCCACCCCGTCTTAGAGAGGCTACATGGACGTGCAGCAGGATGTTACTGTCCATCCTTTGACACCCAAGCGGCAATGATGAGAAACACCGCATTTGACGATGTATTGATAGCAACGTTCAGAAGAATCACGCGGATCAGGTGCATCGTAGAATGAACAAAGCCTCACATATGACACGCAGTGACACACGGCAGCAGCGCAGTTTCAACTGAAGAAATTGTACAGCTCAAAAAAATATCCACGACAAATCCATGCAAACGCCCACACAAAGAAATAGCACGTTGATACACGTTGCGTCAGTATATCGAACTTCATCTGAGCGTCAGTATATCAAAGTTGCGCAGTACTTTGGCAGCAACGAATACCACGGATGTCTTGCCGATGCCATAAGGAGGTCAAACAAGTCGACCCCAACTGATCTGCACCATCGTTCAAACATCTCCTGTTGGCAGTGCTCAACCGACCAAGGCATGAAGATGCAAAGTGTTGGACCAGCCCCCTCTTTAAAGATTTGTAAACACCAGCTGGCTGGATGATTGATGGAACCCTTTCTTTACAACGTGCTGATCAATCCTGTTTCATTTGTCAGGATTCAAAGTACATCTGAGAAGATCCTTGTGTTGCCTTCAACCTCTCCACGCAAGCACTTGGAAGACTGCTGTAAACCTTGTGACTTTGTGTGTTTTAAGTATCCACTAGAAGTCGGGATCAAAGTCTGACAAGGACCTGCAGTTTTAGCAGAGGTGGCACTGGAATACTGCGCTCATGAGATACAGAGTCACACATGCCCTGGACTGACGGTGCAGCAATCCACACAATCAACAGACAGCCTTCTCTTGAGCCAAGGAGCCAACATGTTGAACAGAACGTACAGCTTTAGAAAGGACTCTCCCCGGATGTAGTGATAAATCCTTGGATCCAAAGTCGTGACAATTGGTTGCAAGGTAAACCAGTGCCTTCAGCGGTCTGCCATTCCTTCGTCGAGCTTCCAGGATACATCGAAGATCATGAGGATCAAAGTGACATTCCTTAGGAGTGATCTCAACAAGGAGAGGCTGCAGCTTAGAGCTGAAAGAAGAGATGCCTCGCTGTCACCAATGCATCCCAAGTGCAGAATCAGCAGAGACAGACGAAGGAAATCACCTCTGTGCGTGTCATTTCACCATAGCTCTGCAGCGGGACAGCTACTCTCATGGAATTCGCGGACTACGGATATTGCAAGTGCACAATCACGCATGTTCATGATGACGCAATATACATACTACAGTATATATACATATACACACATACATGCACAATGAATATGCGAATAAGTACCATTGTGCATACACATATTGTACTATCTATATACATATGTGTGTGTGTGTGCCCTTTCCAGGATTGAAAACATGAATGCAATGCAATGTAGATTGAAATATGTTGACTTAAAATATCTTAAAATAATCAATCATCCGTTGTAGCTCCTCAACTCCTCAAATCATTCCTAACAAAGTGCACATGCACAGCAAGTGCCTTGCTCGGTGATGGTCAGCGTTGCTCTAGAGCGTCTGGAACTGATGGCCGATAGCGCAGAGTTTCCACCTGTCAGCGTTTCCACTGGATGGCCGATCAGTATCGATCAGTGGCATCTGCTTGGAAACTGTCCGTGTTTCCGATCAGTGGCATCTGCTTGGAAACTGTCCGTGTTTCTTATTATCATTTCAGTTAGTTCAGGCACAGGCTATGTTTCTTTACGTTTCCTCCCCAAGCTCTCAGGAAGATCGGCAGGGAGATCAATCGCCTCGATCTGACCAACTCCCCCAGCTTCTTAAGCCCAGCAGTAGCTGCAAGGAAGAACGGATCGCCTGGGCGCCCGTGGCGTTGACCAGCTGATACAAGGTTGAAGAATGAAGTCTAAAAATATCTTCTTGAAGTATCTTGAAGTTAAGTATCTTGAAGTATTTTGAAGCGTCTTGAATTATCATGAAGTATCTGGAAGTCAAAGAAAACGGATGTTTTCTGGGGAGAGGGTTGTGGAAACCCTGAAGCGTACTCATTTGATCCATTACTGCTACGCAGTTTCTCTCAACATCACAGGATGGCCTGCAAGGGAGTGAAGCTCAGCTCATGCAAGAGTATGTCAAGGCAGAGAAGGAATCCCAAAAGCAACAGTTTCCTCAGCAAAACCATGCTGCACTCGAATCCAACAACACTGGCTGCACTATGCCGCACCCAATCTGGAGAGCATCGAGAGCATCTATCACAACATGAGTGTAGAACAAACACACCGCGGAAACAAAGATTGCCGCAAACACACCACTGAAATTGAGCCGCAAACTGATGAACATTTTGCAAATTTCCAGCAATAAACATCATGAGACTGGAAAATTTCCAGCAAACTTCACATCATGAAACTGGATCATACATTCCTTTTCGGCTGAGCTGCTCGAGCTGCTTGGGAACCTTCGCCACTTCCCGAAGGTGACTGCGAGGTATTCGAGGAAGCTGCTCCTGCCGAGAAAAGATCCAGGATGTAAAAAGCTACAGGACATCACTGACTCTTTTGGGAATACTGGATAAACTGTATAATACTGGATATTAATATACTAATAATACTGGAGAATAAGAGTATCCATTGAATATACTGGGAAGAATACTGCAAAAAGAATACTCTGGACAAAAAAAATGTGCTATTATTATTGCAATTAATTATATACTATCATCATTTGTTGTTGTAATAACTGCTACTATTTATCATCATATAACATATACTGGAACCTCCACTTCACGGGGACCTCCGCTTGTTCTCCTCGTCTGGCCGGCTGCGCAACTCGTCAAGCAACCAGGCAAAGAAGTCCGGTTCGACCTCTGCTATTTCCACACTTCGTTACTGCTGCACATGGGCTGTTCCCACCTAACGTATCCTCGCAGCTGGGCGATGGGGACACCCAGAATACCCCTAACCACCTGAGACCAACTCTTGGACCTCAAAATCTTCAGACAAAGTGCTTCTGTGGATCGCTTCACAGCAGCGGCTACAGATTTCGCGGCAGACGTCGCCGCAACAGCAGTTGCGCAAGCATCCGTCAGGGGTCGAGCTTGACAACCTTCAAACAGCAGTGCCATCAGAACTTCATGCGCTTTCTCTTGCTTGCAGAACATAGTACAATTCCAACAGTAGTGACTGGCTTGTGGTGAGTACATGGTGAGTACTTGCAATAACCACGACTCTCAGTTTTCATCTGTCGGAAGCCCCATCACCCAATGCTGCTGCGCAACCATCAGGAAGCTCCTGGGGCCTGAAACGCCGCCGCCGTTGATGCTGATGAGTCTTGGTTGCTAGTGCTTGTCTTGTCGACCAGCTGGTGATGTCTACACCAACGTCATGTTCAGCGGAACAGCCTTCATATTTCCGAAAGGATCGATATCATCAATACTGAAGCGCTGTCAGATAGTCCCAGCAAAAGTTGTATGATATTTTGTTGTGGTTCTGACATGTTTCTTTGACAAAACATCATCATCGCCATCATCATCATCTTCTTCTTCGCCATCATCATCATCATCATCATCATCATCATCATCATCATCATCATCATCATCATCATCATCAATACCGACACTATCGTATCACTATCATCGTCATCATCATCATCACCATCATCACAGTTGCCATAGCTGCTCTTGCCTACATTTCCTATTCGATCAAACAACCTCAAATAGAGCCTTTCATGATAATCAAAGTGGTCCTCTCGACCATGACCATACCATCATGATATTATCATCATCATGATCATCACAGTGACCATCATCATAATCATGGCAACTTTCATCACGAGCACCATCATGTCTTGTCGTCACCATGATGGTCAACGTCAACGTCGTTGTCATGATCATCACCATCATCATGGCAAACTATATGGACGTCATCAACTCAATCATCATGTATAATCATCCTCCATGTACCATTATCATGTATCATTATCAACATTGTCAATTGACATCACAATGTACATGTCAATGTAGCTGTTGCTATCACTATCATTGTCATGATGATCATCATGACCCGCCACTTGCCATCACCATCATCAACTTATGTCTTTCATGATCACAACCATCAAATACCTCGACGGTCATGTCATGGTCATCCCCGTCCAATATCATCGTCACAATTGTGCGTATATACAAATATACATATATAATGGTCATCATCTCGTTCAGAATCTTCACATAAAATCATCAACAAAACCACAGTCATCTTTCACTATCATCTCTGTCAAAAAGCATCATGACTGTGACCATCATAAAACATCACCGCCATACACCGTCATCTCGCTTTTGTAAGCATCACGGTACATCACAGTCAGCATCATCATCATCATCATCATCATCATCATCATCATTATCATCATCATCATCCTAATCATTTGCCATATCAATATGTCATTGCTTTGATTTATATATCGTCGGTTGAGCCGACCATTGCAACTATATGAAGATATTCTCATGGCCATCATGGTTCATTACCATTGCAGTATCACAACCGTCATTGTAGTCGTCATTGCCATGCTTCCGCATCAACTGCACGATCATGTCTGATCGCTGTCGTTTTAGTCAGTTTTTCATATTACATGTAAGCAAATCACCAGCAAACGTCATCTTCATCACAGTGTCATCACCATCATCAATTTGATTTCGCATGCCTTGGATCATGATGTGATGACCATGCCTTGTAGTATATAGTAGGTTTGTCGGGCAGCACCCTAGCTCATCCTCTTAACTGCAGGGGTGGAGTAGCTGCCCGCCTGTCCGCCTAGTATTGCCTCCGGGGTTTGAGCCCCAGAGCCAGCAATCGAGGGATATCGCTATAGCCACTAGACCATACCGGCCCCCTGACCATGCCTTGGATCTGAAGCGGCTCTTTTCGCTAAACGATTTCGCAAGGACTCAGAGGAAGCTGAACGTTCCGCTCCACGACCCCGGTGTGGCGAAGGCGTTGGCGGCAGGACCAACGGTCGCGACACCTACAGAGCTGGACCCCCAGCGAGTGGATTGGATGGATCCGCTCCCGAGACTTTGGTCAGTTCGAAGTGAGAGTTTGCTTCAAGGGAAGTGAGTTCAAGTTGAGTTCCAGTTGCATGTGACATCTGCTAGGCAAACATCAAAGGCAATACAAGTTTCAAGATCAAGGGGATGATTGCGTAAGGCCCGGGGTGCGGTGGCCTTCACAGCCCTTACTGCCTGTGCTGGAATGTAAGGTAACCATGTTGTGATCAGGTCATGGTTCCAAAGGTTCAACAACATTGACCAGTGACAAACAAACAACTTCGACCAGCAGCAAGGCACAGCAAGTCCCATAGCAAGTCCCAGAGGTCAAACACCTTCAGGTCACCTCAACCAGGTCACCCAAGGTCACCCGAGGTCACCCGAGATCACCCGAGGTCACCCGAGGTCACCCGAGGTCACTGCGGGAGACCACCTCCGTTGCCGCACCCCGCTGCTGCCGCGGGGCCGAAGCCGCGAAGTCGGGCAGCGCTGCGATGGTCTCGCAGCGCGGCAGCTCCTTGGGCGTCCGGGAGATCTCGCGCTCGGGCTCGCTGTAGTAGGCCACGTCGTCCTGTCGCGCCGTGAACTTCCCATGGGAGCTGAGTTCACCTCCTTCGGTAACGACTTCCAAGTTGAAGTTCAAGTAGCGAACCCAGCAGTGAACTGTACTCTCTGCCAAACTTCATAACATATCAAGGCAATTCAATGCAAAAACTCTTTACGAAGCCCCAGTTTGTATGCAATCCCCACCGTCACTGTATATCAGTCTTGGCAGACTCCAGCACAGGGATGATGTGTTGCAGTGGTCCTCTTCTGGTAGTTCAGTTTGGACCTATCAAGATGATGATTTCAATCAGCTGAAGTGATTTAGAAGGCAATCTCATCTTCACAGTCGCAGTCTATCACTGACTGTTATCGTTTCCTAAAAAATCAACCTCCCATAGGAATTCAAGCAGCGAGCACTGAGTGTGAAAAAATAGACATATCAAACAGTAGAAATTCAAACCAGGGCTTTCGTGGATCGCACACTGCGATCAGAAATGAGATCAGGTGAGATCACAGATGATCACAGTGAACCAATGGTTTCGCTGGCGCTGTGCTGCTCACCTGGCTCTGCGGAGGGCGACGTCCTCCGGGAGTCTTCCTGATCCAAAAGTGTGAAGTGAACCATCCAAGCATCTAACAAAATTTGGTGATGTTTGGTGATGACTCCTGATGACTCCTGATGACTCCTGGTTGGTTCATCGCTGCTTCCAGAATCTTCGAAGTGGGTTTGGCATGGTTGGACCATTGAGAAAGGAACGAGTCATAGAAAACACTGGAGCTGGTTGTCAGTTTCCATGATGATTCTTGATTCTGTGAATCCAGGAATCTGCCAGTACAGGTGGCGGATTGTGACCACTTTCCCCTCTCTGATGTATGCCATTGCAAACATTGGACACGAATGGACAGTTGATTTGAAACCGAATTGAAATCATGTGCAGCAACGTGATAACTTTCAATGCTAAGCTGACAAAAGATAGAATGGAATACGTCCTGTGCCACTTGGGATGTTGGCTTTCCAACAATTTCGTGAACATGAAAGCAATGGCTACGGAACCATTTCCACTAAGCATCCAACAATAATAAAGTTCTGGCTATGGAATAGACTGTGTGTATCCCAATGGCTCACGGCTGTCAAGACTTTTGGATCCCAGTCTCATCGCACCAAATCTCGCCAGCTCTTCAGAAGTTGGCAACATGAAGGTGCTGCCGATGCTCATCCATAAAGGACCTCAAAGGTGCGCGGACCAATCCACAGCAGTGAGTAGTCATGGTTTGTAGCGGTCAATGATCGTTGATAGTGTGCAATGATGGTTAATAGATGTTAATAGTGGAGGAAAATTGCTCATAATTATCATCCACCGACACCTTGCCATTCGAAACCTCTTGATGCCTGGCTCCAGATATCTTTGGGTCAAATCTCAAGACTCTGGCAATTCTCAAAAAAAATTGAATCCGCTTCTCATGTTTTGGAATCTTGTCCCTTTGACAATGTGCAGGCAGCTCTGTTATTACTTGGGCATGTCTGAAATCTGCTCAACCTCGAGATTCCGTTGGAAGCTCGACATAACGTCCGGTGTCGTCGAGGCACTCTTGCTCCCATCTTTTTGACCCAGGCCATCCTAGCACAGCATACGCACTCAAAATATCGGCCAAGGCTGGCCAAAAACTTGTGCATAGTGCGTGTCCAACACAATGAGGAGCTCGTATCTCCCTGAAAAAATACTTCACTGGAAGATCTGTTTTAGATCAGATAAATAATATCTATGACTCTCGATGTCTGTTGAACGACCGGTGATATTTCCACTCACATAAATACCAAATATCCCCAACCACGGAAAAGTACAACTATCTTAGTAGGCTCTGTAAGCCTTCAGTTGAGACCCCCATTTGAGCCATGAATGAGCTGTGCAACAAAAAACTCTCACCCATTCGGATCGTTTGGCTAAGGTACTCATATAAGTATGAAAATCATACATTCACTGACTCATATTCACCCCGGATTGTTTAGAACTTTTACTCTGTTCTATCAAGTAGATTCTGTTTAGGATTTGGAACAACGAATCAATCAATCCTTTTCGTGGCAGGGTTAAGGCGCAGTCCTTAAGCCAGCCTCACACAGATATAGGTCAGAGGGTTTGCACTCCATTAGGATGGCTTTTCAGACTATAAGGTGCTTTTGAGGCTTTTTTTGGAGATTAGGATTGCCATTTAAAAGTGCAGCTGCAACTGACGTGAAGAATTTCCTAGATAGATGGTTACTGGGTACCAATACTGATGCTACTAGATCCATTAATTTCAGGTAGCAACCAGCTAAAAATCAACATGCCTAGTTCCACTAACCAACCGATGGTATTGAAATTCAAGTTAAACCAACAATAAACTATAAAGATAGCGAATTCAAGGTCTGAACCAATATGATTTGCTTAACAACCTACCAGTGGCCTAGCAGCGGCCCACCCCCACAGTTGCCACACCTCCTCAAAGAGCGACTCCAGCGGCGAGGGTCGACTGAGACCGCATGGTCTGGGAAGTCCACCGCCAGCCTCGGGAAAGCGCGAAAGCGCGGGGAGCGCCAGCTGATCGATGGTGCTTGGTTCTTCGTGGTTGGCTACAAGAACTACCAACACAATGGTTAAAGTTAAGTACAGATATTAACAAAATAAACACAATGGTTAAAGTTTAACTTACCAGTTTAATGCTTGCCAGTTTTAACTACAAGAACTACTTAAGTACAGATATTTACCAGTCCAAATCCAATGGTTTAGTATCGATATTTGCCAGTCAATGTAAGGTATGAGTGATGATAATAGTGATGTGCGGATTTTGACTATGAACATCAGCTACGGCTATTGAACAGTCGGTCAACATCCATTGTTGACTATCAAAGGCGCCAGCATAGACCCCAAAGAGCAAGAAACGTTGAAATGCCGCGAGACTTCGCATATTTTGGGCGATAAATGCTAGCGGCACATGGTGGTGCCCCACCACCCAATCCTCACTCGGGCAAGTACTGGTTTGGGACTGTAAGGAATCCTATCGGGCATGGCAAAACGTCCTCAAATATTTTTGTGCTGAAAAGGAATCCAGCCATTTTATATTATCTTACGGTATAGAAACAACAGGGGCTACCGCCCAACGCACAGATGGTGGATGGTGGTGCTCAAGATCAGGGTCTTGGGATGACTGGCAAGTTCCCGATGTCATATCATGTCATATCCATGCACAAAGGAGCGAATTGCCACTGCCCGGAACTGAATGGCAAACGTGTAAATCACGTGAAGTCGAACATCGGTGTGAAGAAGCAAACTTCTACCTCCATCCATTCTACATCTATGATGCTAATATGTACATAATATATGATAGTTATATATATATATTAAATATATATATATACATCGATTATATACAGTAATAAAAACATGTATGATTCTTTGATATTCTTTGATTCTTGGGGATCCTTCGTTTTAAAACCAAAACAAGCTGTATGTCTTTCCTGAGGCATTGCCCAGCAGCGGACCAGTCAGCTGGTTGCATCCCAAAGGCTGCAGCATCTTTCAGCGGTTGCCTGGGTGGACTTCTCCCGCGGCCTGGTGGCGATTGGGGAAATGTTTGCAAGTTGAAATGCTTAGAAGATGGAAAAAAAGGGCGAGATATGAAGATGTGATATGGCGAGCTGGGTCAAGCAGTTAACCAACCAATTTTATGGGGGATTTCCACCAACAATACAAGGGAAACAATGGCTAATGATGGGAACCAGGGGTACAGGGTTTTGACCCACAGCCATATGGAAAGATAATGCAAATCGAAATGGTTAAATGGGCTACATAAAATATTTTTTCAACAACAATAGGGATATGTAAAGTCGCCAGATGTACGCAGCTGGGTCATCGGTACAAGTTGACACTGCTTCCTCGGGTAAAGCTAACAACCACACCCTAGTCTTCACTGTGTTCGCAAGTGTGTAGAGGTCATCGTTGTCTACAGCTGTTCACATTTCACGACTTTGCTTCACTGCTTTTCTCCCGTCAGTTTTGTTCACTTTCGTTGATCCATCTTGTGGTATATAGAACAATGTAGAACAAAGTTGCGATGGCTGACAATTGATATACTAAAAGTGATACTCTGTTCGCAGACTCTGCTTTTGTTGTCAAGGACAAGCTCCAGTGAAATGGGGTTGGAAACATCTGAATCACCCATGGCCATCCATGGCCTGGAAAACCGTTCTGTCCAAGTGCCGCTGTTGCCATGGCTCCACGGCAGTGCCATTCAAAGCAGGGCTTGCCCAATTTTGTTCGCCAGTCATGCACATGTTGAGCATCCGGAATCCAAGCGTGTCTGCATGCATTTGGAGAATCATTTCGCTTGCCTGGGAATCTGATCGTTCTGAGTCATTTCGGTGCATATCATGGCAGAGTCCCATTCCATGAGGAGAGTTCTTGCCTCACAAATCAGATCCTCAGCTTCCACTCAACCTGTGGTTTGTTGCATCTCTACCATTGTGCAGCTTTCCATGGGCCCCTTGACGCTTAAGCAGCTGAGTCAAGTCTGGTGTCGATGCAGGTGCAGATCCAATGCCAGAGAAGATATCCAGTGCACTTATACATGTTTAGTTGACTAGAATCCCAAATAACCAATGAACTTCATTGGAATCCTTATTGTTTCACTACAATCCAAAATGATTATGACAAACATGTCCAGTAGCCAAATATGGTCATGGTCAAAGGCCAACCCCGTGAACTTCTCGAAAATGAGAACGGACGAAGCGTCTTTGTCAGGATGCTTGTCTGTCATGTTAGATGCTGTCAGTTCTAGGAATCTTCAGCAAGTCGCCAGCTAGCTTTTTGATCTTGCGACTGAGAGTGATCAACCTTTTGAAATTGTTGAAACCTTTCCGGTTGCGCTTCCGGAAACCTTTCAAACTACCCTTCAGATTCTTTCTCCTCAGAGGGCTAATGACAACCTGACAGGCCAAAGTGCCACTATCTTTCAGGAAAGTGCGCAAACAGATGAAATGAATCCTAGGCCTATGATGGCCTATGCATAAACTGTAGGACTGTGGGATGGGCAAAGGAGGGATGTGCCTCTAAACATCATCCCTCGCCTTTCGAAGCTTGGAGACTCGTTGTGTGGCCACATGCACTGTCCGGGCCACCTGCGGTTCTTGGCCACAGCAACGCGCAGCAACGGACACGTCTCCAGCAGCAGCAGGGACCTTGCCAGCAAGGGACTTCCGTGGAGCCTCCGGGCAAGCTGCGAAATGGCACAGGAATGGGACACACAAATGGGACAAAGGGACAGGGAAATGATGACAAACAGCTTCAATGACAAAGAATTAAATGATATTAATTGGTCATTGACCGACCATTAGTCATCAACCAATCATTAATTATCAACCATTGACTGCAAGTTATCATTAATTACCAATCATTAATTATCAGCATTTGGTTTCAAGCTTTGACAAGCCGCAAACTGCCAATCCAGTAGGCTGCATCTGCCTTTCGTGCATCTTGCAGCAGGGCCACCTGCTGCGAAGATGAGCCAGCGTCAATGTTTGCAGCTTGTAGATGTCGGTGTAGTGCGTCTAATGTATGATTAACATTGATTAATATCGATTGATATTGAGTAATATTGATCATGATTAACATTGACTGGTATCAATTGACTAACATTGATCAATTTTTGACTAATGTTTAATTGATTAACGTATTGATTAAAAGTGATTGATTACTGTTTGTTTTGGATGGAAGTCAGATCTGCATCTTCTGCGGCATCTCGCATTGCCACAAGCTGGCGGCTTGCCTTGCGGCATGCGCCATCTTCGGGCGATTCAGGTGCAACCTGTCATGACTGCAATGGGCGCTCGAAAAGCTGCCTGCTTCGAAAGAAAGCATCCTCAAGCGCTTGATGTTGGAAGTATCCTACCCCCTTTGACTTCTGTTTAGCTGGCACCGCGGCGTTGAAGGCTCGGCAGGGGCGCCCAAATATCCTCGCTGAAATCTGCTCCCCAACCGCGAAGCCGGTCCTGAAAAGAACGGGCCGTGGTGCTGCAGCTACGACTGTACCCATCAAGCCATTTTTGGACTATCGTCCAGTGCAATCATGTGCAATCTGATCTAGTTGTGTTGACTGGGGAAACAGCTTCCCAAAAATACATGCATCGATTACTCCCACGGGAATAGAGGATTCTTTGCGGGCTCACTGCCAACCGACGATATGTCCTGCAAAAGCGGTGGGCTCCAACTGGGTTCAGTCACGACTGGGTTTCTTGGTGTCCGCATGCCATTGGAGAGGAAAATGGCCTGAAACAATTCCAAACGCTTGAAACTCGTTGAAACGCACTGATGATTCAATGCTCATGCTTTGTGATGTGTCCTTCGGATTCCTTCTAGGCGCGCTAAATTTGGTAGACAGTGAAATTATATGAAAATATCAGATCCGATGTGCATATATGAGCCAAGTATAGCCAAGTATAGTAGAAGAGAACCGAAGAACTGAAGAACCAACCGCTGTTTGCACATTGATTTCAAGTCAGGCAACCCTATACAAACGCACCGATCCACTAGCTGATACGCCTGCGAGTCACAAGGTTTGCCGTCACTGGACATTGGAAGAAATCCCATGGCTGCATTTGGAGCTACAAGTAATCTCAAGCTAACCGACAGCCTAAACACGGGTTGGCAACATAAGGCGGGTTGATCATGAAGAGAGTTATACTACATATGTGCCTGGTGAATATCAAATCCCACCAGCAAAATGAGAGGTAACCACGGGTGACCGCAAGAGATTCTTGGGGACCATCCTGCAACAGAGCCTTGTTCCCCGGACTGGGGAATTCGAAGTAGATTTGTCTGTTACGCAGCAAAATACTACTGGACGACGCAGGATCCAAGTGTCATAAGAGCCAAATTGGTGCCTAATCGTTTCCTGGTACAGCCTAACGTGATCTAACGTGTACCTTGTATATAATGCAGCTATCAATTTGAATAATTTCTGATTGCTCGTTTAAGTTCTGGGGATCCGAGTGCAAGGAAAGGTTGCGCTTGGGAACCACTGCCACTGGCGGTCACTCAAAGCATAGCACTCTAAAAGATACAGACCCATATTGAGACCGGTTCGGGTTTTCCATCCAAGATCATGAAAAATGTTGGAAAGACGTTGCACTATTGCCGGGCCGAATCTCAAGTCAAGGAGTGGCAGGTACATTTCTTCTTCAGTGCTCCTGCTGTATGCTCTGAATATCTCAGTATTCGAGCCATGAATCTGGCTTTCAAGTGATTGACTTGATCTGAGTATATGAAAACGCACAGTGTGAACATGTGAAATCACCAAACTCGGACAGTGTTGAACAGTGAACTGTGCAGTAAACACGTTTTGCATCGCACAGCTTACTCTGGACCTCTGGCGTCCATCAGCTACGCGGCTTCAGTTCTCCACGGACACGTCGCACACGTTTCTAAGCCATGCCGGAACCCATGCCAGTCCGACCTGGAGTGTTGCAGAAGAGGGCAGAAATCTGCTGCGAATTGACAGAAGTTTCACAATGCAAATTGACAACTTGACAAGGCAAATTGATAACTTCAAGAAATGACCAAGAAACGAAGGTATGTATTTTCATTGTTCCTTCTTGACTGTACAAAGCTTGCGCCCTCGTCTTGAATTCTCGAGCGCTGCGCTGAACTAGGCTGCGCTGAACCATGGGAGCCTGAACTCCCACGAGGGGAAAACAAGAGCAATCCAAAGATGCCGAAACACATGGGGCTGTCCAGAAAATGGGCGTACTCAAAACACTAAAAAATATAGAAAGGAAGGGAATACACCAATTTTGGGAGAACATCTTTATGGACAAACCCCAGATCAGCTTGTCACTGCTGCGGTAGCAAGGTGCTCGTAAGACCGAGTTGTCCACAACTTAGTGCCATGTGCCAAATGCAAGACCGACTTATGCCAAGCTGACACGAAAACAAAAGCAATGCCACGTTGGGCATAGCATGCCTGTACAATCCTGTACAAGCACAAGGGCAAGCTGATAGCTTGCTATGTCTTACGACCTCAAACTGTGCGGGCCATGTATGTGCAAAGGTTTTTGGTCTGTTAGTCTGACATGGATCTGATATACTGGGGACCGTGAAAGATTTTGCCAAGGGGGCTGAATTGGAGCGGGGGAGAGAATCATGGCTAAGCTATCCCCACCAAATACCAGTACCTCCCAAATGCATTCAAATGCTAGCATCCGGTTGGTCGGTCACAAGAACTTCTGAGAATCCCACATGGGCATAGTACAGACCACTTCACACCACCACACAACCCAAAGCGTTTGCAAACCTCGGCAAAGTCTCGATGGCCTATTGGCTGGTGAGAAGCGTCGCTGAAACTATACAGTAGGAGGTTCCTGAAAAATGTTCTCATCAAACAATTCTGGAAAATATCTATTAACCCTTGGTGATCTTGATCTTCATATTCAGTCCAAATCACGGACATGCCGCATGCTATGCATGCCTGTCATAAAAAGCGCTGTGTTTGTCTATGCTTGTTGCACCCGAGCGGCAGTTCCCACACAACCTTTGTCTGCAGCGGTGCCAATGATTCTTCCTGCGAGCGACATTTTTGTGGGGCGGTGGCATTGAATGACGTCGACATTGTATGTCTACACATAATGTGTATACATAATATGTATAGACCGTGACTGTTTATTACCAATTTCCAAGTCTATCCATCTCCGACGCATTCCATGTATCTCCTCAATCATCATTGTCTGAATCATCTCGCTCGTCAACGACCTTGAAAATATGCAAACTTGCAATTCCCTGCGAACATTTGACAAAATTATTCACTCGAATTTTGCAGCATGAATCAGAATGAATTGCAGCTCAAGCACCGAGATGTTCTTCAACTCCATCCATCTGCAAGATCAAATACAAGACTGTCGAAACAAAATCAAACAAAGGCTGCAAGAAAACTGAAATGCGATGTAATACTCATAATGATCCAAGGCACCGTAAGTTTGGCACAAAATCAACACTTTCTGTGTATGTAAATACAGATATATATAATATAATATATCGTACATAATATATATATATATGAATATATATATATGAATATATATATATAAGTAATATTATGTGTATATATATATACAATATTATATACATATCTTTCTACAACATATCCTGCATCGAGAAGTACGGCCGCCGAGCTGCGTCTGGATATGTTCATCATCGTCCAGGTCATCGCCTTGGAGGTGCGATGAAACACCCACCGCGGGGTGTGCGATGCAACCAGCGGTGCGGTGCTTCGCGGTGCTTCACCAGGGCACAGGTCATGTCAGTGAAGCCAAAGAGTTCATAGAAAGGAACGGCCTCATCCAGAGCGCTGAGTGAGATCCTTGGCTGCATCTGCCGTGTGGGCGATGGCCGTGGCTCTGGAAGTTGAAGCGCTGAGTTGCTGCCGAGTTGCCATGCGCAAGCAGAACGAGGCAAGAGCGAGCATTTCTCAAGCGCCCATTGCATGAAGTGCTTGCCATAGCCCTTTCCACGGCTCCTCTGAAGTTTACAAGCAAGGATCTCATACTAAAGGTTCTGCAGAGCTTCTGATCACCTGCACATCTAGCTTGGTGATCAAGCTGCGTCTAGTGGCTTTAGGCCTTGGGTTGAGAAACCACTGCTTTGATAGCTGAAAACAATGATGTGAAGGATGCCAGCTCTCGGTGGAAACCAGTGTAAAAATACCTGGTTGCCTGGTTTGTTTAATTACTGTACTGGGCAAATGAAAAGTCCGACAGCATGTAAAAAAAGGTATTTCTCATTCACATAAAAACCTCGACCATTTGAAGGAAGCATACATTCGGAAATAATGCAGCACTGCCTCTCCTTTTCAATCTGGCTCAACCCACACAACTTCATACAGTCATCTTCCTTATTTTGTACTCCGCTCTACTCCTGCTTCTCTCTGCATATCGATGCGTGTGTACGTGTATACATTTTTACATAATAATGTACAATAATGACAATAATACTTTCTTTCTTGATGAATCGCTTTGCTTACATGTGCTGGTGGGTCCAATTTCGGCTTTTGACCCAGCTAATTCTATCCAGGGCCTTTTCTGTTCCCCAGCAGAAGAAGTCTTGGATGTTGCCATATAGCATTCGTATTTTGAATAGTCCAAGGGAAAAATCAGCCCCGTCGATCAATGAATTAAGTTGATTAGGGTAAATGTAGTTTAGTCATTTTCCTGAAACATACATGACCAAATGATTACAGCGTACGATATGCCCAACAGCACAGATACGTAATTCATCTCCCACAAATGTCTGCAACTTCTTCAACTGGTTTTAAGCCAAGCGCAGTCCAACAGGAAAACTCTGTCCTGGCAATCACTGCAATCCGTGCAATGTGGAACTCGGCGCTCTTGCTGCTGAGCTGATAGCACATGAAGCCGCAAAAGCGGTCTGCCACGTTGGAGGCGGACTGGTCGATCAAGAGGCACAGTGACCAGCCTTGACTCGGCGCCAGTCCAAGCAGAAGAATTGAATCCAACTTTGACTTTCTTGAACATGCCGAAGAGAGCTCACAAAAAGTATACTCTAGCATTCTTTTACCAACTTTGCAAGTACTCACGATCTCTTGGAATCCCGTGCCATCATTGGAAAAAACATGTGCAAAAAAACAGCGCCCAACAGGAACACTGGGCAGAGAGGGAATCTCTCACATGCCTCGATCGCGGGACTTTTGAACGCTATCTTCTCCGAAAAAAGCTTCGGCAGAGAGATGTCGGACTTTGCTCAACATTGTTTCCAAGTCATCTGTCATCTCCTCGTTGAGCCTCAAAGATCGCAGGAAAGGCGCCAAAAGTATCCAAATGGCAATCCCTCAAAGCCATTTTGGTCCCTGAGTTTTGATTTGAATCAGTCATCAAAATGAGTCATGAATCAGTCATCGAATTGTGTCAAGCAGCACATCTTCCAATACCGCTAATTCGTTGACAGCTTGTGTCATCGCTTCCTTCGGGGCAGATCACCAGCAACTAATCTACATGTGAAGAGATCACTAGCACAGCAAATGAACATTTTTTGGCGTAGTATTGAATGAAGGCTTGCTGCTACTGCTCGTTCCAATATGTTCAGACTGCAGAGAGATTTTGCAGCATTTTTTGGGCTTGCAAGTTTGTGACTGCTCAAAAACGTAGGGATAACACACGCCCACACACAGAGACACATGCATCAGAGGACCGATGAGGCCTTCAAATCTGACAAAGTCTGTTTTCAGCACGGCTAATAGACATGAATAGACTTCTGAATAGACCATCTATGACCATCTTGATTTTCTAAACTCTCCTGCCACAGCCAGCTTCCACCCTGGCGCCATCGCTGTGTGCAAAGATCCTTCGCCGCCTGCGTCTCCTGGAGCATTTCACAGCTGGAGTCAAACATGACCGCTGCAGCTCGTGCTTGCAACAAATCAGGCAGTCGGGTGCCCTGAAACTATATCAAATCGTCATTTCAGATCAATGACCTCCATGCTTAAAGGTCAAGGAACCTGCTGCCACCTAAAATTCTCTACTCAAGTGTCAATTGACCCATTACAATTTGTCCAGCAAGTACCCGTGTGTTCTATGAGTACTGCCAGTACTAACCCCGATACAAAATGATAGGGTGATCCTGACACTCAGCAACTGACCGCTTGCCATCGCAACATCTAGTTGCCTCTTCCACAACAAGAATCACAGCGCCACGGAAACTGCGAAGGCCTTCCCTTGCCTGTCACAACTTTTGCACATGCCAATGCTGCTGCACATAACACTGCTGATTCCTAGTACGACGGCTGCTACTGCTACTGTAACTACTACTGCCACTGCTACCAACTCCTGCTTTGGCGAACGAACTCTTGCACCAATTTCCGTGGGATGTGTTTATCAGCTGGTATGTACCGGAGCTTGCCTTGTATCATGCCTTGCCTGTGCCTTGGTATGACTAGTTGCAAAACCCAACATGTTTCCGGGCTACATCATGGCAGAGATAACACTTCCATCAAGCCTCCAAGAGCATCTCAAACGCTTGTGTCCAGGAGATATCTCCGTTGCTATCCAAGACCACGACCTGGGGCCTGAAGCTGAACAATTGGAGTTTCACTTTCGAAGGTGGGAAACCTCACGGCTGATTAGTGAGAGGTGAAGTTCAGAACTTACAACAAGAAACAAAAGGGTTTGCTTGTAAATTGAGTACTTACCCCAAAGACGTGTTTCCTACTGAAGAATCGTTTTTTTGGGTGTGTTAGGGAGGTCATCCTTTGTGTCCAGCCCCAAGTGCAATCCAAATGCCAATTCGCAATTGCGAAATAGTGGTTTCTCAAGACATGGGTACCCCAAATCATCCAGTTCATTAACCATTTACAGTACTAAACCAACCATTTTGACCACTACCAACCATGATTTTAAATCTATTATATAGTGAATATTAGCAGTATATGCTGCGCCAGGCTGGTTCATCCAAGTGAATCCTGATGAACTCCCCATGATTCTGCACCCTATGAGAGGCCTATCTTCGCAGCATCCCATGGTGAACTCGCCTCGTTTCCAGGACCGCCTTCACGGCAGCCAAGTGTTCTCCAATGGTGGCCTCGGGGCCTGCCATGTGGGAACCCACATGCGCCACCCGCAGCTCGTCGTGGATGTGCACCTGACCATCCAGTGGTCCCAGCAGGATGGGGGTTCCAATGGAAAAAATTGGCCATCAAGTGATGATCCCAACTGAGGATCCATGATGATCCATGATGATCCATGATGATCCCGACTGAGGACACATGATGATCCCAACTCAAAACACACTTCTCCTCACGCAACCGATGGTAAACCCCACTCTGCAGCCCAGCATTTCGCGTGTGGCGTTTCACGTCTGGCCTTGCCCTTCAGCGGGCGCCCCAGGAGCAACTCCACGGCCAAGCGGCCACCAGGACCCAGGGCGCAAATGCGGCTCTCCAGGGTTACTTTGAGACCTCAGCCCGGGAAAATCAACCGCTGAAGAATGGGAAATCCCGAGAGCTGAGGCTGGGTGATGCCCTGGTTTATGGCAAAACATGGAATGGCGGATGGTGATCTTGTTTTTGGATGGGTGATATAGTGGTCTAGTAATTGCCTTAACCATAGTGGATCATGGAATGCTTGATGACTTTCATGTTTTGTGACGGTTGGAAGCGGTATTGAAAGTGGTGAGAATTGGTAATAATGGTTCGCAACTAGCCGCTGCAGTCTGCAATGTCAAGCAAAAAGTTTCTCGATGTCCCTTCTACAAAACAAGGGAGGTTTCGCTTCCCACGTTTGATCCAACACTAAATGATCTAAATGCCTGACTGCCTGACTTCAGCGGCTAGATACAAACAACACTTTGAGAGCATTGCTTTGAAAAAAAATGAATACCTGACGGGTGCAGTACCCACTGACGCAGGGAACACTGACAAAGAAGCAACCAATATAGCCTAGCAGGGCCAACCAACACATTTCACGTGATATCCTGCAAGAGGCTGTGCATGACTACATGTATCCCATTTATATAAATGTCCGATTAATCGACGAACTATGACATTGACAAATCAGGCTTCAAAACAGAACATTCTTGCCAAGTATATCAGATTGAACATTGCTGAAGTCATCCTACTGATCAGCTCAGGGAGTGTTACTTCTGGAGGGCCCAACTGGGCTGTATGCAGCATCACTTGCCAAAAAAAACAACAAGTCCAAAAAGGCTCGCAGCACGGCCGGGGGAGTGTGGACCGTTTCAACACTGAAGTTCAGTTGACGTTCTTTGGAAGTCGGACAAATCTCAGTCTCTGACCAGAAATACGGTGAATGCCAGCATTGCTGGATGCGTCTACTGATCCCAAAGGAATCTCAAAAATCGGTCGCTTTCGCGATTTGACACCAGAAAGTTCTCTGGGTGTCTGCCATATTGATTCATGCAAAATCGTCATGGCGGCGTCAAGGCCGATTAGCCACAAAAAGAAGCCGCGACGAAAAAAAGCTCAAGCTGAAAGTGTGTAGGCATGTCAAAGTGGTGACTCATACGTGGACTCTCCAAGGCAAGGCTTTTCACTCGTTTGCAACTTTTTGGCATGGTCTTCCTGCGTGTTCTGTTGACATTTGTATCCTTCAAGGAGGCAATGTGTATTGTTAAATGCCCCAAAATCTTCTTCCAGCCACTTGGTTCAAACCCTATGGCTTTAGCCGAATCAAGATGCAAATATATATATATATATATATACATTCTTCGGTAGGTGGTCAACCCCAGTGCTTTAAGATAGTTAAGTGCAGCATGATTATTTGGAGAAAGGGAGAAAAATGTCCAATAAATTCTGCCGGGAACAAAATTTCTGTTGGAAGTCAAAGGAAGTGTCAACTGACCAGGATCAACTGGTGAATTTGATGAAACAATCTTTGAGAGATTCACATAGGACTTCGTTGGAGAAACATTCCAAAGACCACAAACTAAAGGTACTGACAGTTTGGAGTCATGAAGGTTTCTTTTGCAAATTGTCTTACTTGATTCAACATACTCTTTTCTAAACAAGAGGAGTTCACATTAACAGTTGGCGAACTATCAGTATTGACCACAAGGGGTTATTGAAGTTTGAACCTCCTTCTTCTTCAAAGTGAGAAACAAGACGAACCTTGCGACGCGATGCAGCTTCTCTGACGATCTTTGGCTAGCTGTACTTCCTGACAACCCAACACATGACATAAGACATGTAGAAGAAGACTTCCTGTTGTGACTCCAGTACGCTTCAAGAACAGCATAGTACATAAAGTGCCAATCAGTACATACAGTAAAGTACTGCAATGCGTACACAATGACAGCTTCACCAGAGTGCCGTGTACCGTGATTGGGCTTGGTTCAGTATGATATTGTATTTATGATCATTTTCACACACACACATACATACAGAATGAGATGAGCACTGATCTCTAGTTCTAGTCTGCAGTCCTGAAGAGGATTATGCACACCCGCAAGCTCAGGTAGATGATCATGAATAACCTGTCAAGAAAAGATGCCCTCTTCGATGCGATGAAAAGAGAGATGATGTCAAGTTGCAAGCACTCGCCGAAGGATGATAGTATCGCAGAAGTCTAACTGTTCAATTTACGTGCCCTTAAGGCCAGTAACGTTCTTCACGGAACGAAAGATTGCCATTCTTCCCATGTTGAGCACGTTCACATCAGGAATCCCATACCGAACCCTGCTGAAGCGAAACAATCTCACATGTATCAGAACCAGTTGGAGCTTTTGGCGCTCTTAAGTTCTCACCAAATCCAACTGTCACAGCCTCACAATACAATCTTTACCATCGCAAGATTAAATGAATGTAATACTTATAAAATATTCAAGTGTGTCAACGTGTGTACACATCTCATTTGAATGTACGATGGACTACTGCATCCAAATATGCTATACACGTTGAATGATTGGAAATACGTGATTTAATGCTTCAACATTGCCAACCAGGCGAGCGAGACAAAAAGCCACGCACGATCTCCATGGAGATGTTTCTCTCTTCGTCGTCTTTTGAGCGCCTAGGATGCGGCTCTCAAGGGGATGGGGACTATCCAAATCTTGAGCCGATTGAAAAATAGTAGGACAATGAAACAAAGAAGTATGATCAATGTGAGTCATCTACTTCTCAAGATCAGTCCCCAAGAGGCTGTGAAAAAGTGACTGGAAGTCGTAAATCCTCTCCTCTGGCAAGGCACTTGAACTTTTGCTGATTCCGCCTCGACTCGCCTCCTTGTCATGACTGGTGAAGATGGTACTGGGCAGTATGGCATTACTATACTCATAATCTGGTCCCATGAAAACATCGATACTCATCTAGGACCTCCATTCATCATGAAAACTCTTTGCAGGTCCTTACAGAGGCACCTTACGCGGCATGCATCGCAATTTGTCATGAGGAGGTTTCCATTTGCATGTATCGGAATGTATCGCATGTACACAGACATTTTATGGCTGTGGATCTTCCATTTCCCACGAAGATCGGCTGTAAATCCTCCGTCATCGGTGGGTCTTCCACGGTGGCGCAAACCTGGTAAAGCAACCTGGGCTCCAAGGATCTCAGAGAAATCAGGTGCCGCAGTGCCTATGCCACTTGGGTATAGCATCTTCCTTTGTAGAAAGATCGAGCACGTCTTGATGCGCAATCAGTCATACTTCGTGGAACAACCCGAATCATACTTAACCAGAGCAACTATGTCTCAATATATAATCATTAGTGATGAATCACTATAATTCATAATGCACAAAATATTCAAGCAAACTAACATTGTCATTAAGCAGATCACTTGTCAATCACCACATCAACCCATAGGTTGCCAGGTTCGTTCAGGGGTACCACCATGGCCCCCCTTGGGACGGCGAAGGATGGCCGCGATCAGCGGCGTTCAGCGAGCTCCTGAGCTTCCAGCGCCCGTTTCCGGTGAGTCCACGGGGATCCCAACCTGGCGCCATTGGATCAGTGAAATTTGAGAAACAAATGTAGACACATTTTAAGTATATGAGTTGTTTAGTGTGTATTTATTTGTGTATTGATTTACAACATAGAAATAGAAATATGTATGTATATTTATTTATAGATAGATAGATAGATAGATAGATAGATAGATAGATAGATAAATAGATAGATAGATAGATAGATCTGTATTTATTAGAGTTTATGTATTCAAAGAATGTATGCAAACATAAAAAATGTCATATAGAATCATATAAATCTGTTAACTTTGAGATGCCAAAACATGGAGCCAGCTTCCAGCCCGTGCCGCTCCTCTGTCCGCCAGCACCACTTGGCCAAATGTTGATCTTCTCTTTTGCCAACCGATACGCTCATCCTCGGAAGCATGTTGGCACTTGGGCCACTTGGGCAAAAGGTGAAACTCAGAAGCTCCCCTGACTGTCTTTCGAAGCCCATCCAGTCAAACTATCCACTGTCAATTCTTCAACTCTCTACATGCCAAGCATCCTTCAACTAAGATGCTATAAGATGCTGGAAGCATTGGTGCCGATCTGGTCCAAATCGTTATGCTAAGCTGCCGGCCCAGAGGTACGAGTATCAAATTTCCGAAGCTCTCGAGTTCTCGCCAATGATGGTGAGATCTCAACGACTTCGCAGTAGACCTGAAAAAGAAATCTGCTCTGCAGATCTGATCTGCCAAGCAGAAGTGAACAAGTATGCACCAGCGCAGTGTCTGCAAATGTGTCTGCAGTGTCTTCGATAATTTTTGCACCTTTTTAGGCCATTTCTTTGCAGCAGCGCGCCTCACTGTTGGCACGAGGCGTCGGATCCCACAGCTGCAACACTTGGCCAAGGGTTCAAACCCAAATGCATCTTGTATGTCATTCAAGAAAATGAAAATAATAGAAGATAATTGTGTTGGGATGTTCATCCTGGACTTATTTGCCACACCTTCACAAGACTCGTTGGGACAAGGCCCAAGCTGCAAGCACCATAATCGGCGGTTATCAAAGCTGAACCATCGCTCCTGGCGCCGGACGGCCCAAGTCACCTGACACAGATCGTTTGTCCCTAAACCACCTGACTGACTGACTGATCGGCACAAGTAACTCGGATGCCATGTTGATCTGTATCTCTTCATCATCCGAATGTGATTGATGATTAATGATTGGTGAATATTCCGATTTTGATCTATTTTGATCTTTTGGATTCCTGAGACTGACCCACCAAGGTGGAGGAAAACAATGCCCAAAAAGCACATTCCAATTCGGGTAGCCAAAATCCAAGGACACCAATTCGGCGCCCTTGGTGATCCTGCACCTGCTAACATGGGCTCCAAGATGGGCTCCGCTGTCCCCTTCACAGCTGGCGATCCCTCCATTCGTAGCTGTATGAATCTACGAAACCAAAAAGCCCATTCGAGATATATGGCCATGGGATGCCATGGGTCAATATTGACCAATAATAGGGGTTCTAACCAACAATCATAGGGGGAACAATGGCTAATGATAGGGGGAACCAGGGGCACGGGGTTTTGACCCACAGCCATATAAGCTCTGGTTGGATTTCCTTACTCCAATAGTTGCGCCAATACCTATGCCTACAATTGCCTACACCTATCTCCCACTTGCCATTTTCGTTTAGGCTTTGCGGCTTCTCCTCTTGACTGTAGAGCTCGGAACCACTGTCGTCCACTTTTGCTGCACCAGTGGCTTCATCGCGAAGCTTGCAGCGCCACCTGCAAGCGAAAGGGGACTGTGAAGCCGGCTTTGTCATGTCGCCGGCAGCGAACTGACGCTGATTATCTTCTGCTGCACCAGGCCCTTGCCATGTGAATTGCTTTCATTGACTAATGGCCAGCAGTTCAAGTACTTACTGTCGACTACACTATGTGCTGCGCTTCTTGGAAGCACATAGACTTTGGGACTTCAGAATTTTGCCATGTTTACTGAGAAATACGTTTCCAATCTATGAATGATCTACAAAATGGTTCCGGCACTTCTCGTCTTTCACATCGTTTGTTCTGCCCAAACGCTCCTTGTCACTTCGATTCGCGGAAATGGCGGCAGCAGTAAGAGGGCGTCCTCCCCATCGAACTTGAAGTCTTTCTCCTGCACAACCAGATATTCTGCATGTGTCTGCACCTTCCACAGATTGGCTCCCAGATTTTGTGTCTCCGTTTTGCAAATCTGAAGGAAACAAAAAGGTACACAGCAACGCGGTGGGTACCAGGTCATTCCCCAGGCTACCAGTTCCCTCCCTACCAGGAGAATGACCATCCCCTTGAAGCGTAAAGCACCGAGCGATATTGATTTGGTGGTTTCTCAAAATAGGGATCCCAAAAAATGGTGGGTTTATTACTAACAAATGACTATTAAAGGATGACTTGGGGGTACCCCTATTTTGAGAAACACCCATTTGTAAACCACAATACTGCTGTGTTCCTCAATTCCATCCAGTGCAGTCTGAAGGATTCGACCATCTTGAAATTCGGGCCTGAACCAACTTGTTGCTGTGCTAAATGCTTGCTTGAGAAAAGGGAGGTACAAAAAGGAAAAGCACCAAAAACAAGAAGAACTGCCAGTTTGCCACTTTGTGAACTCTTTGTGAACTCTTCAAATGAAGTCTCGACCGAAAGCCAAGCATGGCACCGAATTCTGGTCTGGGAAAAGTGGATCTCGAATGGCGACAAGGTCAGGATATTCAGACCCTGAAAAAGGCGCCAGGTTCACAGGATGTGACGAGCTCCACCATATCTCCCGTTTCCTGTGTCGTCACATGTCGTCACATGTCGTCACTATCCGATACCAAGCAACGATCTAAAGAGAGGGAAAAACAATTGACATATTATGAATACATCAGTAGCCATCAATTTCCAACGGCTTGTCCAGGAAACACATAGCATTGCCTTTTGCAAACACGACGCGTAAGAGATGCCCTTTGGACAATCAAATCACGGTTTTGTTTGCAGCAGCGCACGGTCGCAACAACCAAATGAGGAAATTTCTTGCCCAATCTGCTGGCACAATGCCAAATGCATCCTTTTCCACTCCCTTTTCTACTCCAGCAAATGCACTCCATCATTTCAATCTACGAGCCAGCATGATGAAGTTCCTGCCTGATCCGCCATCTTGCAGCATGACCTTCAACTGCGGCGGGCTGGGCTCTTACCGGAACGTTTGAGCAACTCAATCCCTCAGTTGCTCATTTGTCCCATGACCAAACGTCACGATTCAATACTGCAAATGAACCTCCATGTACTACTTTCGGGCAATTATATCCAAACTTGATACCCCATATGTAAACAAATACATGCCAGTCCGGTATAATCAAGTGTTCTGCCAGTTTATCAATCGCATTAGTTTCAAGGCTACTGGGCACCATAGAATGGCAGCCCCACAACTCCAAAAGATTCATAGGTTTGGCGGTTGACACTGCATCCTTGGAAGTCTCTCACCCCACCCGAAAAATTGCTGGCCCTCCTTGGCCCATGGCCATTATGACCGTGCCTTTACCAACGGGCAGTGGGGAGGTTGTGACATCAGATTGTGAACCTGCATAGAGTAAAGGTGTACCAACGAATCATCGTGGATTTAGACTCATAGCTTTCTGCAAGCAACTCTGCAAAAAGAAGTGAGATTGGACATTGGAGGTGTCACGATGCATGATGTCTCTGCATCAAAGCTTTATGGTCATCTTTCTGGCGTGGTATCCTTGAGTCTTCAGAAATATGGCAGCGAAATGCACTTGCCGATTAGATTGAACAAATTCAGAAAATTGGAAGTGACACCACAAGATGGGCACAAAGGATCAGAGGAATTGAAGCATTTGAGAGTTGTGAGCACAGCACTCCAGTTGTCCAGTGTAGATACCAAAACGCATCAAGCTATCATGGGTTGGTAGATCCACTCTCATCGAAAACATGGACTGTGTGCTGTGGACAGAGGTTCGTTTACAAGGGCTGGTTTTCTATGGTTTGCAATTGTTTTTAGATAATTTTAGATATAGTACTTGTCTTTGATGAGGCCAGTTGCAGTGATGGTGTGCATGTCAGACAGCAAAAAAAGTGGAACGACCTTTTTTTTGGAGCATAAAAAAAAATGAATTTACAGTTGGTGTGGGAAACTTTCATTGAATACAAGCAAAATTTGAGGAGCAATTTGTTTTGATAGCAACCAGAAATGTGAGAAACATAATACATGGAAATTAGACATTGTTATGTGGTTTTAGTTCAGATGGGCAGCCGACATATGTTTCTTACTTATGTTTCATTTCATGCTGCATGAATGCATGCGCATGCACTGGGTAACATGGGCAATCTGGGTAGCATCGCCGATGAGTTGCAATGAGAGAAAGTACTGCTGTAGTTATAGTTGTTAGTTGTTGATGATGTTGTTGTTGTGATTGTTTATGTTGATGTTTTTCCCAACGCAACTCTTATCACTCTTCTTGAAGCTTCTTGGGACTCTTATCATTCAACTTTGGCTGTTGATCAGGATAATGGACCAATCACCACAATGATAGCTGATCAGACTGACCAGATTGTCAGATTGACAAGGAATCATAGCTTTACTCTTGGTTAACCTAGCCATTGCCATGTTAATTTTGATCATATCATAAAAACATCCTTTGATTTTGGATGGCTGTCAATGGACTTAAACATTGAATTTCTTAATACTCAACCCCAAAAAATATCAAAATGATCTCAAATGATATCAAGAGCTTTACTGGATAGCCATAATCCTTGAGGACCTTGAGAGGCCCTGAAAAAATCCTACAAGTAGGCCACCAGCCACTTCTCAGTCTCCAGTACCCAGCAGGCAGGGTCTGTAAACAAAGTTTGGGGAAACCCCATCCACGCTACCAAATCCACGTTTCTTCCCTGAGTGGACTTTACAATATCATGGGTCCAAAAAGTTGCTGTACTCTAGTCGCTTTGAAGTAAAGGCTGGCTCCCCTTTCCAGTTTGGCTGCTTGGTTTTTCTGTGGCTGTGAGATGTACGCACACCGAAAAGAGTCATTAAAAGAGGTTGTCGAGTCCAGTCAGGGCTCGAACGAACGTGTTCAGCACGTTCAACTCTATATACAATGGAATGGGTCAAAGAGTATTAAGCACTCTTTTGGTCATGGTCACTGCTTTAGTTCTGGCGCTCAGGAATGACAGTCAGTTGGATTTCAAGAGCAAACTTGCCAGTGCAGAGGCTCCCAGAGAGCCAACACACAGGCCTTGAGTGCCAGTCAAACTGAAAGGCGCACAATACCTTCAAGAAAAATACAGTTTTGGATGAAGGCCACCTAGTTTCTACTGAGGACTCAGCCAGTGTTCACAGAGCATGCCTCAAGAGCAAAACACTTGCTGACCAACCAAAAGGCTAACTACTAGACCACCCATCACCGATTTCTTTCTCGCAGTGCAGCTATGAACAGCTGGGACGGCAAACAGAAATGCGTCCACACGTCTTCCGCTGCTCGGTGCTGAGGGTAGGTATTTCGTTGATGACGATGAGGCACAAAGAGGCCTGAGGACCATCGAAGAAGCTACGCGAAGAAGCCCGCTGGGCTGTAAATTTCCCAGCTAGTACAGCCAGGTTTTTCAGCTGTACAGGATTGCTTCAGTCAGATTTCAGAGATGTTATATGGAGTCTGGGTCACAGAAGGGTCAAATTTGCAGGTCCAACAATCTGTCAGTAGCCTTGCAGTGGCGTGTCACTAAGGTTTCGGCGCAGTAACCATTCAAGAAGCCAAAGATTGCCACCACAGCCATCGAGAACAGATCACTCCCTGTGTCCTTAACAAAAGCTCCGGCAACGAGTTGTCTCACGTCGACCATTCTCATCAGACTCCAATCACCCATTTCACTATCCAAAATTCAAGACTTGAGTTGACAAAAGTTCAACCGCAAGGTCTGTGGCTGCAAAGGCCGTGGCTGCAGCTGCACAGTAGACCATCAGTGGCAAGAGGAGGGACCGGATGATGGCGGTCCACTGCAGTCAAGCGCCATGACTCAGCATTGATGAAATCACAACTTGGAGACAGCTAAAGGTGGCACCTGAATGTTTCCATGGTGGAGGCCCAGCCGATGTTGCGTCACAAATCGTGCTGAGATATCGAAGAGAGTGAACACCTCGGGACCGGGGGGAGCGTAGGACGTTGAGATCTGCACAGCACATCCATCGAAACTATAGGCTCCTGGAATCCAACCCATCACTGGCTACTCCCAAGACTTCACTGGCTGAACATCCACTGCCGAGATCCGCCAAGATCTGCCAAGCTGCAGTCAATAGAATGGTCTGAAACCAGTGGCCGCTTTGCAGCCACAGCATCTGCCTGCAACAGCAGCCGGAGGTGACGGGCAGCATCACCTTTTGAGCACGGGTCAGAATCACCATTTGAGTCGTCTGGTTTCTGACTGGCAACATGTTTAACATGTCGGGACACAAATCCAAATGGTGGTTCCTCGAAACAGGGGTACCCCGCAATGACCCTTGATATGAACCATTTCATAGTAATGAACCATCCATAAATTGGGGGTCACCCATTTTCAGAAACCACCAAGTGGCTTCAGATCCTTTTTCTGTTTGACTCATGGCAAGCCTGCATGGAATGGCAGTGATCAGGCCAGGATAGCAAAACGTTGTCAGGGTGAAATTGGCAAAAATCACCTCGGAAACGTTCGAGACTGCAACAACAGAAAGAGCATGTCTGTATTGCATGTGAGTATATATATATATTATAAAGACAGAGAGAGAGAGAGAGAGATTGACATATATGTGTATGTATGTAAATGTAAATTCATTACTGTACGCATATGTGTTCTCTTTTTTTTGAATGACAATCCCAGGATACTGAGCATTTGTGGCCGAGGCTCTAATTGGTTGAACCAAACGACGCGGAACACGGCGCTGAAGCTGGTGCCAGCCTGTGGAAATGGGATCGACAGGGACAGGTGGTCTCTGCGATGAAATTCTGAGCGAAACCCATGGTCCAACGATCTGTCTTGAAAGCATATGGCAATGGGTCAATATTAATCAACCAATGGCTGGTTATAATGGTTAATAATAGGGGATAACAACTAGCAACTATAGGGGATATACCAGCTATATATGGCTATATGGGTCAATATTAATCAACCAATTCAGGGGGATATTGACCAACAATAATAAGGGAAACAACGGTTAATGATAGGGGAACCAGGGGTACGGGGTTTTGACCCACAGCCATATGGAGAAGGGTCAATATCAACCAACCAACAAAATGGATAGTTGAACATCCCAACAAAGATTATTTTGGTCATTTTATGGGATGTTCACAAGGGGTGCAGGGTATTGACGCACAACCAAGTATACACTTGGTTGATGTTGTCGTGCCTGCCCGGTATGGATGTTTTTTTCCCTCAAAATTCCTACACAAATATCACAGGTTTACTGCTTCACCGTCCCCAAATAAGCATGATGATTACCCATCAACCATAAAAAATGCTGGGTTTATGTAGCCATGTCAAATAAATGAACCATCATCATCGCCGCCATCATCACCATCATCTCCATCATCATCAACCACTATTGACCATGATGAGCCACTCCTAGCCATCCTCCCATCATCAACCACTATCAACCACTATCAACCACTTTGACAACCACTGTGAACCATCAGCAACCATCAGAAACCAACATCATTGACCACATCATCTAGCAACATCATTTACCATCAACCACTACTAATCCCATCCATCACCGTTGCTGTGCTGTACCATCCCTTGGAACACCGAGTCGCCTCCCCCCCCTGCATGCGCCTCGCAGTTCAAATCATGAAGCCCCAGCGCAGACTCCTCCGTTGGGGGCAGTTGACGAGACACGACCAGCAAGAAGCTATGATTGTGAAAGGGGTAAATGATGGTGGATGCACAAAGTTAATTCATGTGATTATGATGATGTGTACTAGGTGATTGAATGCTGATGAATGCTGGTGAAAATGACTGACAATAACGGTTGATGATGGCTGAGCGGTTCTTGATCGTTAACAATCCGTGATAATGATAGTCAGTAATGAGGGGGACAATGACCAACAATCATAGGGATATACCAACTGATGATGGTCCCTAAGCTGGTGGTGGTGATGGCTGATCAATGGCGATGAATAATGGCTAACACGGCCCTAGTGATTCAGGCTGCGGTTCCAGGTACTGAGATTGTTATTGAACTGCTGAACTCTTTGTTGATTCCCTTCAAACAAAACTCGTGTGTTGCACTCATGGGACATACTCAAGCAAGAAATATGAGCACATGAGAGGCTTGTAAGTGGATAGCTAGTAAGTCTTTTTGGGGTTGACAATATGCAAACGGCAAACAACTGTAAATTTGTCCCTCCTCGGAGTCTTTGCAACCTCCAGGACTGAAACCTTGCCAGAAGGACACATGTCTCCAACATTCAGTTGCACTTCATACCAATTAACCAAACTGAGCCGTCCAAACCACAGGATCTTAGTCATACCAGTGTGAGTCAAAGCCGCGTAAAAGCCGCTGGTTGGACTGGGTCCTTATCAACACTTTGGGCGTTGTCAACAGGCCCTGTCCGCTGGGGCGCGCACCACAAGCATATGGCAAAGGCGAATCGAAGCGAGAACTTTTGTCCAGCAGCTTTTCATCCAGGGAGTCCTGCCAGGTTGGGCGAAAGCCAGGTTGGGATCCCCAGAAGTGGATGGTTTATCGCTATAAGGAGTTTATAAACTGGATGATTTGGGGGTGCCCCTATTTTGAGAAACACCCATTTCATCCCATTCATATATTATACATGTTGGATGATAACATTGCAAGCATGGTGCCACATGTAATCATGCATCACCAATACGCCTTGTTTGCTGTTGTGCGGCTTGCGTGACTCTGGCGTACTCTGACCAAATATGAATTACAAGTTACTAGTACAAGCAATTCTGCGAAGAATTCCTAGCTCTAATTATGTTTAGGGAAATTGGAACTGTCAATGGTTCGACACGAAAATCATGGAAAACCTCTCTTTTCAATCAGCAAAGCGTCTGAGGTATCCACTGCTCTGTCGATGACATGTCGTGAGATTGGCAGCGACATCAGAAGCCTGCAAGTCAACAGGGTTTTTTAACTCTGACAAATATGGTGCTCTTAGCTGGTCTTAGAACACTAGTGTTGTGAAGGCTGTTGGCTGATGTCTAAGTGGTGGTGGAGATGGTCGCTGACAGCTTTGAAGGCCGACCCCCCGACTCCACCTGTATGCAGAAATGCAAATCACCACCGTGAGGAGAGCAATGATGAAGTATGCACCTCGATGGCACAGCTATGGCTATGCCACCAGCCGCGGTGCAAGGAGTTGAATGACGTTGAAGGAGTTGAAGGGTGACTTATGGTGACTTGCTTGCTGTGGCCTTCACATGGCAACAGGGATCTGCTGGATCTTGGTTAGGGGCATGTGGCGTCAGCAATGTCGTGCGACATCACCAGCTTGGTAATGTCACGGTAGACCACCGACACCAGAGTGCCAAAGCCAATGCCTCGGGGCGCCCGTTCGTCAAAAAGCAACAGAACCCCTCCTTTTTCTGTGTAGAGATATGTAGAGATATGTAGAGACTGAAGCTGAAAAAATGCAAACACGGAGAAGCACGGTAGTGGCGTATTGGGCTCTAAACAGTTGGTGGGTCAGCACAGCTATCGGTCCCACCCTTTTTCCTTCTGAGATGCACGGGTGTGCACAAAAGGGGCTGCGGTTGACACGTATAGTTAACATGCCAAGCACATCTCTACACTAGCAGTTGGTTACTGTACACCTAGCCTACCTACCATGGTGCTACTTAGGTGTTTTACCCACTGCAGTTTGCCACCCTCCTTAGAGTGGGCTTTTGGCGTGTTTTGCCACTGGGAGTTGGTTGAGCGGCTTCTCTGTACAGCGCTCATTTCTAGCTACCGCCGGATCTTGGTGAGACGTAACTATCGTCATCGCTGAGCCGATCCAGTCCCCAAAAGGTGTCTTCCATCTGCCTCCATTGAGCCAGCTCGTTTGGGCTCATGGATGCAAAGGGATCTTGGATCTCTGGCTCAGGCGGGGCTGACCGCTCCTGCGGTGCTGCCCGCTCTGGCGGTGCTGCCCGCTCTGACGGCTCCTCCGGATCATCAGTCGCCTCACTTTCTTCAGGATCTTCTTCCTGATAGTCTGTGGGCGTATTCGGATCTTCACCAGCCATCAGCCTTGCTTCGGCACGGCGCCATCGGGCTAACTCTTGAGGTGTCATGCCATATTCGTCACCTCTTCGTTGCCACATCCGCTCGTAGCTGGAGTCGGTGTCTCCCGAGCTCGAGCGAGACCTTGGTGCCGGCTGGC
>VSDK01001668.1:2225-17962 GCA_009767595.1 Symbiodinium kawagutii | reverse complement strand
TCTCTCCTTGGAGGTCGGGCGGAGCTTCCCGCTGCAGAAGACGAGGCGTTGGGGTCTGAGTAGTCCACCCAGCCACGGGATGCCCAGTCTTGGGCCGAGTTGTCGGTCCTGCCTGAGCGGCGAGACCTATTCCAGGCGTCCCAGGTGTTGTCCCGGTAAGCCGTTGTTGCTGGATGATCCACGTGCCGTAGCACGCGGGGTATCCGCGGTGTTTGGCGCTGGATGCCTTACCGACCTTGGTCGGCGGGGCAACCCGCGACTTGACCTGGAGCGGTGGGGCTACCCACGCAGCTCCGCTACCATGCAAACACGGAGAAGCACGGTAGTGGCGTATTGGGCTCTAAACAGTTGGTGGGTCAGCACAGCTATCGGTCCCACCCTTTTTCCTTCTGAGATGCACGGGTGTGCACAAAAGGGGCTGCGGTTGACACGTATAGTTAACATGCCAAGCACATCTCTACACTAGCAGTTGGTTACTGTACACCTAGCCTACCTACCATGGTGCTACTTAGGTGTTTTACCCACTGCAGTTTGCCAAAAAAAGATAAGGACCCTGTAAAGACCCTGCAAGGATCCTGTAACCCTTCAAGGACCCTGCCAATCTGTAAGTATTGCTGCATGTTGGAGCTGTACCTCGGCGTGGGGCCCATCAGAGCTGTTCCAGCTTTGTTTTGCTCAGTGCCCTGCTGCGAGCAAAGTGAGAGGAGTGCGGAGTCCAAGTAACCCGTTGCCACGGAGCCTTGAATCTGCAACCACGGAGCCATAACATCATAGCTTTGTCCATGGATCCCCAAGGTGGTGTTCCCAACTGATTTGACGATCCATGGAGGATCGATGGATACTTTCGAGCTAAGAGGTACCATCTATGGACACCAGCGTCTGAGAGCCTTGCACAGTGCAACGACTCCGAGCAGTAGTTGATAGAGTCTGGCAAGTCCCAGGCTACCAAACAAGTGCCAGGTTACAAGAAAAGCATCGAAAAAACCAGTTTCAAGACTGCACATGGAAACAGGACGTGAGTCCCTCAAGGTGCCATTCCAAAGACCGAGCATGTTTTTGAACAAAACATGGCAGCCAACGTTGCAGTGGTCACGGGAAGCCATCTGCGCAGAGTGAATATTGAAAATGGAAGCAGTACACTACAGTCTGCTCTTTGAAATGCAGAATCCACTGAGCACAGAGTCTCGGCAATGTCAAGCATGAAAAGTTGTCCGCCAACAGACTTGCAACATGTCCTTGTAAGGGGACAGAATTATATCATGATCGAAGGAAGTTTGGAAGTCCAAATGTCCGACATACTGAAAGTTGCTGCAGTCAGTCAGTTAGTCAGATCAGAGAGATAGTTACGCAGGTGCGAAGTGAACGCGTAGAAAATGTGCGAAATGTCGTGTTTTCTAAGGCTTTGTGGCCTTGGGTGAGAAGGTGGGAGATCACTTGGGACATGGATCCGCAAAAATTGCACCTCACCTAGGCGCAACGCGCATTTGGAAGTGAAAATCGTAAAAAATTGACATGTCCGCGGACATTTCGGAAGATGCAATGTCGAAAAATTGCACCTCGCCTATGCGAAATGCGCACTTGGAAGCGAAAATCATCAAAGGTTGACATTCCGCATATTGGATGATGCGGTGTTGAAAATTGCACCTCGCCAAGGCGAAACGCGCATGTGGAAGTGAAAATCGCAAAAAAACTCCAGGGTTGGCGCGACTTTTTGCACATGTAGCAAAATGACATGATCGAAAAATCGCACCTCATTGAGGCGAAACGTGCACTTTGACGATTTTGATGAAGCTGAAAAGATCAAAAACGGTTAAATTCCTCAAAATTTGAGCCACTTTTTGAAAAGTTGCACGGCGCTGTGGCAAAACGCGCATTTGGGAGATATTTCTAAGAAAAACCTATGTCCCTCGGCACGTTTTTACACATCACATGTTGGAAGACTCAAAAACTGTGGGTTTTAGAGCGCTTGGGGATGAAAAGTTTTAAAGATTCGCGCATTCGGGTCGATTTTGAAGATCAGACGTTGAAAAGTGTCAAAATCTGCGCGCGTTTGGGAATGAAAACCTTTACAAACTCGTGGTTTTTCGTAGTTTTTGAAGATCAGATGTTGGAAGCATTGAGACGTCAAGGTTTCGCAACATCCTCGACGAACACATTCAACATCAACATCTGCATGTGCGATGGCACGTTTTGTCTTGGCGCGTTTTGCTCTGGTAAGTTTTGTCGCGGTACGTTTTGTCTTGGTACAGTTTGCTTTGGCGCGTTTTGTCTTGGTACGTTTTGGTCTAGGTTTATTGATCAACTAGGCGGGGGCTCTTCCCGAGGTCTCCATCAGACAGGGGGCTCCTTGGGTTGCCCTTCCCATACATCACCAAGCAATTGCATCACCAAGCAACTACATCACCACTCAACTACATCACCAACCGATCACATCACCAACCAACCACCTCACCAATCAATCACATCACCAACCAGCCACATCACCAATCAATGACATCACCAACCAATCACATCACCAACCAACCACATCACCAATCAATGACATCACCAATCAATTACATCACCAATCAATCACATCACCAATCAACTACTTCTTCGGGTTGCTAGGGACTCAGACAGGTGAGGCTGGTTGGCTCAATGGTTTTTTTCTAGCACGTCTGCAAGTTCCAGGGTAGCGTGGATGGGATTTTGCACGGGCAACCGACCGATCAATTAGGAAAGTTTGAGTTGAGCATGTGTGTTAGGACCCGAAAGATGGTAAACAACGCCTGCGAAGGGCAAAGTCAGGGGAAACTCTGACGGAGGCTCGTAGCGGTACTAATCGAAATATCTAGTAGCTGGTTCCTTCCGAAATTTCCCTCAGAATAGCTGGAGTTGGAAAATTTTATCAGGTAAAGCGAATGAGTAGAGGAATCGGGGGCGTGTTGTCTTCGACCTATTCAAAACTTTAAATGGGTAAGATCCACAGTGGTTGCTTCACTGAACTTCTGGGATAAATGACAACTGTAAGTGGGCCGTTTTGGGAAGCAGAACTGGTGATGAAGGATGAACCGAACGTTGGGCTAAGGTGCTTAACTGCACGCTCATCAGATACCACAAAGGGCGTTGGTTCATTTTGACAGCAGGACGGCGGTCATGGAAGCCGAAATCCGCTGAGGAATGCGTAACAACTCACCTGCCGAATGGACTAGCCCCGAAAATGGACGCCCAACCATCGACGTGAGCATATCTCAGCGTGTAGGAGGGCGTGGGGGTTGTGATGCATCTTTTGGCGTGAGCCTAGTGAATCAGCCCCTAGCGCAGATCTTGGCCCCTGCCTCGACCTGGCTCAAGTGTGGTTGGCGCTTCAATAGCAGCAGCCTGTACCCGCCCTGGAAGCTGTTGGGGCGCGAGTGGGCGCTGATGACACTGAAGTGGCTGGCGGTTCGCTCACATGAGATCCTACCAAAAGCACGTCCTTTTCTGCCACCCTTCCCCCTTCCCTTAGCTATAAACTCTTCACGGCGAACCGATTGGAAAAAGGGTCCTCTGGCGCGATCTGAGATTGTCATGGGTATCCCCAGCCGTTCAGTTGTTGGGAAATCAACGCCCACAAAAGTCGATGGCAATCACCGGTCCCCAACCCTGCTGAGGCAGCCCTTCCGCTTTGACGAAGTGTCTGAAATGGTCGGCGCAGACGTAGAGCGAAGCGATGACCTGTAGTTCGTCGCTCAGTTCCAAACGCTGCGGCCAAGTCAGCCAATAGTCGCAGGCAGCTTCGGTCGCTGTCTTGTACTGCACACAAGGAGCAGGATATGCGCGACCAGTTGCGCATCTTAGGAGCTTGTTCTCAAAGAAGCTATAACATTTTGCGCGTGGCACGCGCGCGCGGCTGTGCGCAGCCATATTGCGCCCAGATGCTCACACATCCTGAGGCACCAAGCTTCCCAAGTCCGTCATCAAACCAACGTTCAAAATTGCTTTTTAGCACAATGCCAGTAAGCACAAAGCTATCCAGCTGTCTGGATGTCCAAAGCAATGCTGCGCACTTGAAATTCATGACCCCGTACATCGTCTTGACAACGGTAAACACACAATGTCCAGCTTCACACCTGAGAAACTTTGCAAGATGCAAATGCGCAGTCATAGCTTTCAATGCCCCCAATAGGTTTTGTTTGATTTTTCTTGGTTAATCAAAAATAGATTTCATGAAATAATTCCTTCTTAAAAATCATTCACTTGTATTTGCATTCCCAAACTCATAGGAAACGCACGACAAAAAAGGGTTAGGCGACACAAGCTTCCCTGCAAGCAAGCAAGCAAGCAAGCAAGCAAGCAAGCAAGCAAGCAAGCAAGCAAGCAAGCAAGCAGGGACACCCTTTTGATCGACGACGTTGGGCGCCAATGTGGCTGCTACCTAATACCTGAGGGTATGGAAAAAATTTGTCCTGCCAACCGGCACGGAGCTCAGGAGTGCCAAGCTGGCTGCGCGCAACGCCGCAGCGGCGCCGTGGCAAACCGCTCTGTTGTCGGGCCATGGCGTCTTGTCCGCGCTTCATTGTCTGAGGGCGCGCAGCAACTTGAACAATACCGGCAATTGTTAAACTGAACGCTGAACTTGCGGTCCCCTGTCGTCTTGTTGTGAGACTTGGTTAAAGCAATTGGTGCATGGTAGACATGAACGGTTTCAGGACGTTACACGTGGTTTTCTGACGTGTCCGTGTTCGGTGCTTGCTGGCTGCGGAAGAGACCGAAACACTTGAGAAGCCAACGCGTCAGCTTCATGTTGTCCAAATTGCCCACGCCGCTGTTCAAAATAACTGCGGTTTCGTAAATCATGTTGACGCTCGTTCCACTTCACGGGAGGATGAAAAAACAATTGAGCAGCGAAGCGTCACGAATGAGTCTTCGAAAAAATCAACAGGTAGCTGCTTCCAAACAATAGTCCTTTCTACATGATCTACATGGTAATGAAACAAAATAAGCTGCAACGCTGGACCGGTTGAGTTTGTTTTTTGTTACACCAATCAATCACATCACCAATCAATTACACCACAAATCCGCTACATCACCCGACAGTCACACCACCAATCAACTACATCACTAACCGGCTACACCACCAACCGACTACATCACCAAGCAACTACATCACCAATCAACTACATCACCAACCAACCACATCACCAACCAATCACATCACCAACCAACCACATCACCAAACAAATGTATCACCGATCGATTACATAACCAATTATTAACATCAACCAATCAAACACATCACCAATCAATTACATCACCAATCAACTACATCAGCAATCACTTACGTCACCAATCAATCGCATCACCAATCAATTACACCACAAATCCGCTACATCACCCGACAATCACACCACCCATCAAATACATCACCAAGCAACTACACCACCAAACGACTACATGACCAAGCAACTACATCACCAATCAACAATCAACTACATCACCAACCAACCACATCACCAATCAATCACATCACCAACCAACCAAATCACCAAACAAATGCATCACCGATCCATTACATAGCCAATTATTAACATCAACCAATCAAATACATCACCAATCAATTACATCAACAAACACTTACATCACCAATACACCACATCACCAATCAACCGCATCACCAATCAAGTACATCACAATTAACTACATCACCAGAATCAAAAATCACCAGAGACAAAAATACCAGAGGCAAGAAACACCAGAGACACAAAATCACCAGAAGCAAAAAATCGCCAAAGACGAAAAACACCAGAGACAAAAACACCAGAGACAAGAAACACCAAAGACACGAAATCACCAGAAGCAAAAAATCACCAGAGACAAAACCTCTTCCTATATGTTATCCGTTTTTTGGAAACTTCCGCCACCGCCTTGCGCGGTCACTTTGCTAGTTCATATTCAAAGAAATCAAAGCACGCATGTCTTCAATATGTCCAGATTCCCATGAACAGCGAGATAAACACTCTTGCAACGCACAGGGTCCTCCAACAATGAAATGGATTGCTGAATACTGTATTTCTTTCTTCATGAACATTCCGTTTCATGCAATATCATGCAATATCATGCAATACAATTCCATCCTGAATCTTTGCAAAGGCTTAACTGTGGTACACTGCGGCTGGGAAACTCCTACCCTGCCTGAAGGACAATATACCTCCGAGACACAGAAATTGCCCAGTGAAGCCACCCAAGATGCGGCGTCCAAGCCTGTGACAACAAACACTTTCTCCTGATGGCAAACACAACAAACACTTCGATGCTGGTTGCTCTGGAGTTTGGCAACGTATAGACCTATTTAAGTATGCATAGATATTGGTGCATTCCTAAATTTATATGTATATAGATATATATATATATGATATAAATATATATATATATGATATAAATATATATATATATATATGATATATAAATATATATATATATATATGACTCCCCTGTTCTCATGCGGCACTTTTCGGCTGCCAAAGCAGAGAGGTTGTTTCGAAAGTTCGCATCTCGAACAGTTGGAGGTGACATCAAGGCAGCTGGATCTTCAAATCAGCTGCAGATCGAACCCAACCAAGTAGATGTGGAGGTGGGGCTGGTGGTGGCCGATGTTGAACTTGAGAGTTAAGACGGCAGCAGTTGGCCACATCGATGCTCCGTCAAACACCTGTAAACAGGACACATGACTCCCCTGTTCTCATGCGGCACTTTTCGGCTGCCAAAGCAGAGAGGTTGTTTCGAAAGTTCGCATCTCGAACAGTTGGAGGTGACATCAAGGCAGCTGGATCTTCAAATCAGCTGCAGATCGAACCCAACCAAGTAGCCCCATACCCATATTCATATGACTCTGGCCACCTGTGCAGCAACCAGTGCAGCCAACTTCCATGGGTAGGGCTGAGCCAGCAAGGTTCTGAAGAGGCCACACTCGGAAAGGCCTGCCAGCGGCACATGTGGTCGATTGGTGGCTGAGCAACATCGAAAAGAACCAGTGCAACGTTGAGACAACACTTGAAGGTTCCAAAAATCACCAATGATAGCCGTAGGTTTCTTCCAATCTTCACCAAATTGACAAAAATCCAAAAGAACCAGTTGAGGGTTGTAGCGATTGCGGAACGACATCATCTGAGGCATATACCAGACATAACTAGTTGCAGGGTTCTCGAGGGCGAAAGGGATAGAATACTCAACACACAGTGCAAGAATTCTAAGTGAGAAACGTAAAAGCTGATTACCTGTTGCAACTTTGTGTTTGTCCAGTGTAGATAGCCAAGGAAAACCGTTGAGGTTGTCATAATCACGCAAAGGTCCTGGACCCACACCGTCCCATTTTCGAGCTTGTGAGAAACTTGTACACGGCATACCAAGCCAAATGAATGAAACACGGCCCTGCTGAATCCAATGCACAATACGATGCTCAATGTCCACATGTAACACATTATGTGACGGGAATAAACAAATATCGATGGGAAAGGCATGTATACCCAGCTTGTTAAGTTCACCAGTGATGCGAGCAGTGCCAGAAAATATCTCAAGGCAAAACTTGCGAGGCAACTTTGGCAATGAGAAAACATCGTCCCACCCTAGGTTGCTCAAGGGTGGCGTGGGGCCACATGCCCTCGGAGCATCTTCTCCATGTTTGCTTGCGACCACTGACAGAACTCCATTTGACTGGGTGACAAACCTGCCATCAGACGTTGGATCTTTCCCACCTTTCCATATCTTCGCACGCTTTGGTCTGTATGCCATCGACCTCTGATCTTCACAGACTGCGGATCTCTTTCGCCGCTGTTCAAGTCCTCTGAAGCTCCTCCATGACGTGTCTGATAAGGGTGCAAGTTTTTGATGCTCAGACGTTCCCCCGCCACCTGAAAGCACTTGCGATACTCTGCAGCTGTGAAGGGGTAAATGAAGTCGTCCTTGCTGTTCAACTTGATCACCCGGCTCATCAACAATGGGCCTAGAAACTCTCGACCCTTCGAGTTCAGAGGTATCGAATTGTCGAAGACACCCACTTTGTCTGGTTTGAAGTCTTGGCAGTCTCTTACGATGATTGAATGCCAGCGGTATTGTTGCCCTGTGTTTCGAACCGGTGGTACCACGTCCCTTCCTCTCAGCTCGATACTCTCGCCAGGTCTGAGGTATGTATCGTGATCCACCATCAACTTCAAGGCCATCAGCTTCTTTCCCTGCGAGGCAAGGATCATCGCCATTCCGCATGCAATCAACCTTGGAAGAGGAAGACGGCTCTGGGGTGGGCGTTCTCGTCTCCACCCTTTCAAAGCTCTCTTGCACCTCAACAACGTGCCCTTGAGCTGAATCTGACTGAATTCCATAGCGGCCACTACCTTCTCTCCTTCCGCAGCCGTGCCTCCATCGAGAAACAGCACATCCAAGAAGTCTGCAAGAATGTCGTCCACGTTGCTGCGAAGTGGCCAGCCCAATCCGCTGACCCGGCAGAAATTCTCGAATTTCAGCAGGTACTGACTGTACTGGTGTTGGACTTCCTTGGAGACTGAACGGGTTTCCAACATTGTCAGCATCTTGGATTGAGCTCGCTTCCCAAGGTTCTCCATGGGCTCCATGGTCATGCGCCCCACAGTCCTCCTGGGAGGAGGTGCCTTCATCATAGGAGGCACTGCTGAACGAAGGGTTCTCACAGTAGTAGCTTTGCTCATCTGAGGCTGCTTCACTTGCTTCACGGCCTTCGCACTTGACCGTTTTGACGAGGAACTCGGATTCAGATTTCTTGCTGGGCTCTTCATCGCCTTCAACACGGCCACATCCCCTGTAAGGACCCGGGAGGATTTGACCCCGGGACGGGCCATCAGCCGGGTTATGCTCAGAGGGAATCCAACGGAGTCTCACTCCGAATCCACCAGCAAGTGTCAAGGCAGCGGCTTGCTGCGTGATGCGAAGCAACTGAAAGTTCTTTGCCCGTCCCTTTGAAACCGCAAGTGCCAGACCAAAGTTGTCCACTAGCACCACATGCTTTTTGCTACGGCTCAAACTGGAACGAGTGAGTCGACGGAGACACAGGATAAGGGCCCTGCCCTCCTTGAGAGTAATATGTTCCGAGGTGCGCCACTTACCCATGAGAACTGTGCTCCAACGACCCGACTGTGATAAGCTTGCATCAACTTCTGGAAAGCCATCATCAATAGCAATATCATCACCAGCTTCACCAGTACCCCAACCATCATACTCACAACCAGTAACGGTAACAGGATCCCCAACCGCATCCCTGGCCAGTGCACGCCTCCTCGGAGCCCAGTCTTCGGGTCCAAGTCGTCTGAAGCGCCATCGTTCGTTCCACCTGCCAAGTTGTCGAGCTGTATCAACACCAACTCGACATTCACAGATACCATATCCATCGGGGCTGGCATCTGAGCAAGTAAGAACTTCTGACCAGGGTCGCTTAACATCAGCAAAAAGAAGTGGAATAAGCCCTGCAAAAATAAGGCACTCTTGTCGCTCACGATTGTTGAGTTTGCGTGCATTGTCACTGCTCTCAATAAAATCATAACATCGTCGAAAAACTGACATCCCAGACCTGTTCAATGTAGAGAAAAACATTGCATGTCCTAACAATCGCCTCATAATATCTGGAGAAATAACATGATCGGCAGCATGCTCGAACGCCCAGGTAAGGTCCCAAGCCCGACGATTGGTCATCCGAACTTGCCCTGCCTCCCCATCGACAACTCCACCCAAGGTCTCAAAGTGAGTGGTTGCCGGCACATCCTCGTGGACGCAAAACCCCATATTGCTGAGCTCATCGACAATACTCTGCTTACCCTCTTCACATCGCACTTGATTGAGAGAAAGGCAATGAATATTATCACAATAGGGCATACTATATACAGCATCAGGTACAAGGACTGGAGGAGGACGTGCATCCAAGAAAAGCTCTTCCGTAGTGATATCCAAGCTACGAAGCACTGCACATTGGTGTATATGTTGGACGAGATAAAAGCTCCACGAGAATCCCATGGGAAGCACGTTCACACAGGGGGAAACCATAGCCATATCATCCCGAACAAAGGCACCACCAGAAACCCAACATGCATCAGCACCAGTGATATCATGTTCAAAGCAAAAGTACTGCATCATTTCAGTCGGTATATGCACCCCGTAAAAGCAGTCTTGGATATCAGAGCCACCCATGTACAAAGTGTCATTCCGATCCAGGTCCAACTCAGCCAGGCTAGCCAGGCTACCAAGTTCGGTGTGAGGCGACGGTCGAAAGAGCAGGTTGGTTTGTCGGCAATCCAAAACTAAACGTTGTCTTTGTTTCACCACCCCGTCAACAACTTTGGGTTTCTTAGAAACAGTGAAAGCCCCCACACGACCTCGACAGCGATCAACAAAGGAAAGGATACCACGATCATACATCATCTTCAAGAAAATCAGGTACTGCTTCCTATCCTTAAGAGAAGGGTCACTGTAAGGCTTAAGGTGAGAGCAATCTCGGGATATGCTAGTCCACACATCCGGGTCCTGCAACATGAAATCCTCAAAGTTCTCCACAACACTCAGCAGGGAAGGATCGAGCGCCGACTTCAAATCAACACCTGCTCCAGTTCCATCAGGAAGTGAAAGACGGTCAAGTTGAAGTGGCACTACGTCACCAACGCTAACCTCTGGTTCAAAATAAGCAGAGGCTGCCACCCGGAGCGCCTTAAGAGCTCCTGAGTCACATGCATTGGGCGGAGCTCCCATCATCTTCACTGCATCGATAATCGAAGAGATTGCCTCACGCTGTATCAAAGGCAGTCCATCCAATCCACTCACTGCAGCGGGCATGGGGTGACTCATCGACCCAAAGAAAAGTGAATTCAAACTGTCAATGGCCCGGCCAACACGAGCACGGCTCAAAACTCTCCTCAAAGTGGTTCGACACAAGCCAGGCTTCTGAATCCTATCAACTTCCAAACGAGGCAAAGGAAAAAGGTCCCGATGACGATCGTCTGGAGCTGGCTCATGGAAAATCGAACTGCTCCACATACTTCTCATGAATGCAGTGTAGAAAACACCACAAGCAGAGACCGACACTGCACGGCCCCAGCAGGTGAAAACTTCTCAGGCATTGCCCCCCCCCGCTTTGGCTGGGGGAGGATTCTTTGGATTGGGCTGTCCCTTTTTCCCGCCCTTGCCAGAGCTGGTAGCTTCAGCTAGTTTCCTCTTCTCCTTCATGATCTGCGATTGCGCTTGCATCTTTTTGGATACAAAGTCTGTTAGGGAGGGGACAACTATCCCCCCCCCTTGTTTGTACGTTTCGCCGAGATAATGTTCAGCTCCCAGATACGATGGTGCACCCGGTGAACTCGAGTGCGCATCTGCCAGCAATTGTCTCCTGCGGCAGACCAGTTCCATGCAAGCAAGGTTTGCTATGTTCAATGAATCATAGCACAGTGCTGTGTCCAGCACTCGAGCCAGCAGCTGATCCTCATAGACCGAGCGATCCCCAGGCGGAATGCCTGAGGAGTTGACCCAAATGTGATGTTGAGCCGTGGCACTCTCAGCTATTCCTGAAATGGCTCGAGCATACTCCAGGGTTGTACGAGGTTCCAATGGCCAATCTTCAAACTCCGTCATGGATAACTCCCGGACACTCTCCCTGAAGTTTCGTTGCCTTTCACCATTGTAGGCATATCGGACCTCAAGGGTCCTGACGTCTTCAGCCACTGATCGCTCTTGGCCCTCACAGCTCTCTGACGACCTTGCTAGCAGGATTCGCTCATCGCAGAAGCCAGGCAGGTCATCATCAGCAATCTGTCTAACCAAGCAGGGTCGCTCCACATTGTCGGTACCAGATAGCTTACATAGACCATAGTCTCCTAATACCACCAAGTCAGCACCAGGTACGATCCGCTGCAGCGGCAGGTGGAGCTCCCCCAGCGCCTAGTCCCCTGGCAGCTCTTTCACGTTGCCCTTCTGCTCGGCCTTGTTCCATCAGCCTAGCAACTTGAGCAGCGGTGAGTGGAGCAAACCCATAGACACGGTTGCCCGGCAGACCAGCAGGGAGCGCACCATTCGGACGCCCTCGCCACACCCGCACAATGTCCCCATTCACCGTAGGATCCAGCACTTCACTGTAGACATCGAAGTCAGGAGTGCCAATGATGTATTCACTACCACCTAAATCCACCACATCCAGAATGAGACGACAATGCACTACTTGGGGAGGTCCTTCTCCGTAATCTACGTATGCAAGCTCACCTATTGACAAATTCATCCTTCCGTGATCTGCAGCCCTTTGGGAACACCGTACACTCCGTAGCCGCCTTTCTTGCCTTTAACACCAACTGAGAACTCGTGTCGTTTCCCAGATTCAGAGTCTCGGTATGTAAACCGAAAGGCCAGGGCAGCGTTAGAGCAGATCAACACTGAACAGAGGATAAAAGCCAATAGGATCAGACCGTTACTCAACCAGCTGGAATCGGAATCACCACCCGTTGATGTGTTGCAATTGCACAGGCACTTACAAGGTGCCACCTCAGGCTTGCCCACCGCCCAATCGCGGCTCCACCAACCTACGATGAAGCTGCTGACAGCGAGAGGGACAAACCCGGGATGATCCATGGGGGAATGTCCGATGTTGAACTTGAGAGTTAAGACGGCAGCAGTTGGCCACATCGATGCTCCGTCAAACACCTGTAAACAGGACACATATGTGTGTGCGTTATGTTTTCATGGTCTTAAAGCAACAGGTAGAAAATCCTGGCCTTCCCGGAAGGATCTGGTCCAAGGAATGCTTAGATTCATGTTGTCCCTTTGAAATTTATATTGTGGACCAAAATGTCTGAAGAGGCATCTCCACCGTCACTACCTAGAAGCGTTGTCGTTTCAAGTCACTGCATGCTGAAATCATGACGAGCATTGCATGCAGCGTCTCTTTTCTCGATGTTTGATGGTCTTGGGGTCAATGATAACAAAGTTAGAGCCCATTGATGAATCCAACCCTCCAACTCAGTTAGAGTTTCTCCATTGATGAATCCAACCCTCCCAGGAGCACCAATGTGGTACTCAGGTCCCTGCACAAAGGATTCTGATAATGACAAAGCTGCCACCGTGACAATTGAGCCAACCTGTGCAATCAGTGCTGTCCCAGATCCGTGTGAAGAGTCTCTCAAGCTGCGAATTGGGCAACCATCGAAAAGCGGGTGAACATCCCAACACAAAGGAATCATTCTGTTTTAAGCTTGTTTTGTGATGGGGATGTTGATTTAAGGGATGCTTTTTTTGATGCTCAATTAAGGTCCGCCATATTGCTTTGAAGTGTCAGGCCTGGTACAGTGCAGTGACTGCGAACTCCACGTTGGCATCGGGAAACAGCACCTGCGACCATCCAAACACTTAGACACTGGACCATTCAACCAGCCTTTGTAGCCCTGGTTCTGCAAATGGATTGCCTTCCAATAGTCAAACGCTGCCCAAATGGCAGCAATTGGGAAAAGGTAGCCAATGCCAATGACCAACATGCATAGTTTCCTTGGTTTCTTCAAAAACTCACAAATCACATGGTGAATTTCCAACGCAACACCATGGAAGAATTACATGATTATAACTGAGCTTGGCCACGCCGTGCTTTCACCGCGATTGTCATTCAGAAAGGCTGCCATGGCTCGATATTTGCTCAAGCAGGGTCCGAAATTTGTTTCGATTGTCAAACATTCCGCTGTGCATGGAAGGGATGGCATTTTCAGGATTTAAGGAGCATCTGAAGTGCAATTTGTCAATGGTCTTCTGCTGCGACCCAATTGAAGTGATGCCATGGCAAGCTTCAAGCAGCAACTCTTCACAGGATCATGAAATGAGCATCACGTTGTGCAAGGAGCTTTACCGTCAAATGTCGCAGGCAGTTCTCATAGCACCGAGTCAAACGAATCTGAGATAATCCTGGCTATCGATTCCCGTTGCAAGACATCAAATTTTCAGACATCATATGCCTCGCTTCGCTCAGTGACCAGCCATTGTATGACCAGAAATCTATGGATATGTGATGCTACGCATAATTCACTTCATATCTATCTTATGTAATGTATTACATTAATATACAAGAAATATCAAGAAATATATCTACTCTATGGATCTAAGTTTTCAGAAACAAAATCCATCAGTGCACTCCCAACTTCGCGCTTCAACTTTTTCGCGAAGCACAAGTTGGCGCACCTGTCAGTTGCGTTTGAGACACTTGCTTGATGCCAGGGCTGACCCCGAAAGGCTTTGCCTTGTGCAGAAGGAGATAAGCAAAGGATTGGGGGAACATCTCTCCCCAACAGGATTGGGAGATTAGTGCGATGCTGATTCCCCTATCAACCAGTTGGATGAACCTCGATGGTTTATAACCGCAAGGGTGTACTGTACCTCTAAGCGCAGAGAAACGAAATCAACGGTTCGTGCTTGGAACAAACCCCTGCGCTTGCTGTTGGTGGTCAATTCACCATTTTTTGTCAGAATCCGTCTCCAGTTCTGCAGAGCATGTTCAATGGCCTATGCCATTGTTGTATCACAGGGCCATCTGCCTTCAAAAAAACCTGATGGGATCTCGAATCCACAAGAACCCATCTCCATCACCACCAGTACTTTGCTTTGATGGATGCTTCTACATCACACTCACACGATTTGTACACGAAGATGTACCTGGAGATGAAGCAGCTCTGGGAGTTAAGCTGTGGTCGCTCATTGAAAAAGCAAACTGAAAGCATGACATGAGAGGCACATCAGAAGGGAAGGGACGAAAACTGGCCAAGCCTAAAAAGCTCTTTGAGCTGCTGTGGAGATGCAGCTTCTGTGGCAAAAATCCTCTTCCACCACTTTTCTAGGGACTTGACCCAAGCTGAAAGGCGCCAGTACCAACGGGTTGGGGCATTCCACAACCTCGATGTGACAAACAATGACTGAACCGCGGCAAAGATTTGCAAAATTCTTGCTGAAAAATGATTTTGACTGAAGAAGGGACCATTGCCACATGATCTTCTGCTGAAAGTGCGAAAAAGTCTGCTTGATCTCCCCTCCAGGAACCTGACACAAAATTAAACAGGGGGACCGTTCGGGGTGTAACACCGCTGCGGCAGCCTGTTATTTTACTTGAGCCAAAATGTAACACGCTTATAGGTTCAACCCGGACCTTGCTGGGTGAAGGGCGGCCTATGTACAACGTGCTAGTTGGTAGGTTGGTCTACATGTATTATACACGACGAATGCATAGCTCAATGTGGTAAGGATATACTGTACATATACCAGGGCCACGGGGTATGTAATATTTCAACTCCCCCCTCGCCGTTGGCATGTTCTATGTACAGAGAGTGCGAGCAAGCTCAGCACCTTATCCTTTGGATAAATTGAATGGTAAGTCTGTGCGAATGCCCAGCAACTTCAAGGCTGGTCCCCATTTCTGGGGCGCAAGCGCTTTTGTAAAGATGTCAGCAGCTTGCTCATCAGTCTTACAATATTCCAGCACTACCGATTCATCGTGAAAGACTTCGCTAAGTGAGCCAAGGTTGACCTTGTGCGTCCTTTGGATATGACGAAGCTTTGGTGAATAGCCCTTACGGACCACGATGATGGTGGCTTGGTTGTCTTCGTGGCAGACGAGTTTCACGGAGCGCTGAAGCAGCAGCTCCCAGAGCGATAAGGCAGGAAGGCCCTCTGTGAAAAGGGAGTGAGCAAGGCTCACTACTTCACTTTCTGTTGTAGAGCGTGACGTGGAGGTTTGACGTTTGGAAACCCAG
>VSDK01001664.1:162370-178458 GCA_009767595.1 Symbiodinium kawagutii | reverse complement strand
ATGGTGGGACGGGCGCGCGCCTCATTTACCCTGTTTTTCCCCCCCACCAGCTCCCCCCGGTAGGGCAAGGTGCAGTGCAAGCATCGGCCAAGGATAAGCCGCCCAACAAGGCTGCGCGAAGCATCGCCATGGCACAAGATGTGATCCGATGCTGGGGAAAGGAAGGGAAACTCTTGGAACTCTCAGGATCTGATGCTGCCTGAAACTTTCTTTTTGCCATGACACTTCGTTCTTGTCGCTGTTCGGCTGAAAAGCAACTCTGCGGACAAGCAAGTTTGGCGCGTACAGGCGGTTTTACTTTGGTTCCTCAGTTTTGGACGTTTCCTTGGCCCTAAACACCCCAAAGATCGCAGCAAAATGATGATTCTTCACTTTGGGCTTGATGAAACCAGAGGCATTTCTCAGCTGTTTGGGGCGCAGAAACTTTCCACCCTTCCTTTTCTGAGCACAGATATCTAAGATGTGCCAATGAATGGTGTGAGTATACAGCCACCTCGACTGGTCGGTAGTTTCAACCTCAAATATGCGCAAGTCAGCCAACCAACCAGCCCAAAGTCATTGGGAAAAAAAAGGTTTAAAACATGACAATCCTCTGGCACAGCAACGAAGGGGTATCGTCAATTTGTGGATTTTTCAGCACGCAGTTGCTTCAGAAGTGACTGGCGTTTAAAAAAACAGAAAGCATGTCGTACATACACTGTCCAAATCAGCTGATACAAATGCCGGTTTCTCGGGGACCTGAGCCATTTGAACGACTGGGTAGCATGGAGTCTTTTCACAGACAAAATTGTGTTCTCATTTTCAGGAACTGGTTAGTTCAATGAACCATTTGGGTGTTTCTCAAGCCATAGGGTACCCCAAAAATGGTTGGTTTATTACTATAAATGGCTACTAGTGGATGATTTGGGGGTCCCCCTATTTTGAGAAACCACCATTTTGTTACAACGTATTTTGTTTGCCATGCTTGCCTGTCCGATAGCCTTGGGGTGCTTTCACTTTGACCCACAATCTGCTGCACTCGTCCTCCAAGTTGGCAAACCTTCGGGGGCAGCGAAGGATTTTGTGATTTCAGAATTTGTTTGTTATGGATTTCGCAGGCTCCCTCTAAGATGTTGGGATATCATATCGCAAATCCATATGGTGGCACCCCTAAACACCAACCTATCAACTGAATTGATTTGCATTTTGATGCACAATTTCATTGAGGTTGGGGCATTTGCACCACAAAATACAAGGAGTACTTTGACATGTCCTGAGTTCTGTCCATGGACGAACTCCAAGCGACTGCGAACCTATGTAATTGAAACTTTTTGACGGACATGGCCCTCGGGATGCATGGTCCAGCGTTGACGATCGTTGACGATGTGCTGAACCCTGAGCCTCAAATCTCTGCCATCACGATCCACGACATGTTCTGAGAATCAGGACGCAGGTGTTGGGATCTTTGCTTTACAAAGCAACTGTTCGATACAAGGAGATTGCACCAATCTCAACTATATCACAGCCAAATGTTCACCAACAACTGGTTCATTGCACCACCAACTGGTTCAGCGTCACTGTTGTTGTCGTTGTTGTCGTTGATGACATTCCCCCACTGACCGGCCGCTGCCCCAGCCTGCTGATGTGCCAAGATAACCATGGCAAGGCTGCACAGGACGCGCTTCCATGTGTTTTTTCTCCAACAACCGGTCATCTCGGGCTGTCATCTTTGAGTGGCCCGATCGGCGGTAGTAGCCTTTGAGTTCGCAACTTTGAAAGGTGTGAGATTAGCGGACCTTGCAACTTGATCTCCTGAACCCTGTGGAATGGACAGATCGGAAGCGGTTGAAGAATACACAAATCCTTGAACCAAAACGACTGTGGACCTCTGCGTTTCCGAAGGTTCATCTTAGAATTTCATCCCAGAAAACACCTGCAGCCATACTGCAATAAATAAGTTTGTCTATCATATATGGAGTTGTCCACAGATGGCAGTAACCCTAAACAACCCCCAAGAATGGTCTTTAACAATGGGGGCACGGACAATCGTAGCAGTGTACCATTTATGGACAAGCCCATACATGCACATGCATGTGTACATACAGAATATCTATGTGCACAACAATCACAATATGGTGGTTTCTTAAATACGGAGCCCGAAGAATGGATGGTTTCTTACTATAGATCGTTGATATAGAGGAAAATTTGGGAGTACCCATCTGGTTGAGAAACCACCATATACGGGTTTGGGCCAAGCAAAAAGAGTCACACCGGATTGAAAGCAACCATGGAGAAGTCTGCAGCCTGCCGCCATTGGCATAACACAAAGCAGCATGCTGTGGATTGTATACACCATGATCATCCCACAGCTAGAAACCATGGGGATTCGAACTATCGTTCCCGTTGGCTAAACCCATGAAAAAACTGCTGACCCCACCATGGTTACCCGAAAAGAGGGAGCTGAACTAACCCCAACAACCAACTAGAGCTACTAGCCACCACCACTGAGCCTAACCCTATACCCAACCGTGGTTAAGAACCGGTAGCTGAATATCCTGCCCCTAACCATGGTGCTACTAACCACCACGGCTCCTGCCACGATGATCTCATCCCCGCCGCCCCGGTGGTGGACACCAACTCTGGGTTTCCCAAACAGCTGTGTGGCGTCACCTCAACGAGGAAAGGCTTGGTGACGACTTCCCCTGGATCCATGGGGTGATACGTTGGATTATGGGTTCATATGATCCAATAGATCCGATAGATCCGATGGATCCAATGGATCCAATGGTGATGAAGCAATGGGTTCATATTGCGCATCAATGGTGAACAGTGGCTGTACAGTAACTTTATTCAATTTAGAAAATCGAAAGGTGGGCCCGATAGAAAGCGGGTGAAGTACGTAAGTTGGAAACAATCAAAACATCTACATATACAAAAACAAAACGCATTGCAGTGAATGGTATTGACTAGATGGCTTTCATTGTTTTGTCTATAGATAGCTTTCATTCTTAGTAGTGAATGGTATTGATCCAAAGCCACATGGGTGTTCCTAAACTGAAGTTTGACCGCCGTTTGCAGCGGTAGGTGGACCTTACAACTGGATGTGCAATTGAGGCTATGACTGTTATAACACTGATATAGCCTCAAAAGAGGGTGCCCCAACTTCTGTAACATGCTGAATGTCACAAGTCACTAAATGGTGATGTACATCCAAGTATGAAAAGCTCAAATCACAACTCGGTACCCGCGATCTTTTGGGCCATGCATTGCTACCATGTACGAGGTGACTGCTCATGATGGAGGGATGCTACAGATTTCAGCACTCCTCCACATGTGAGATCGTTTTAAACGATCGATCATGATTAACTAGGTAGTGGAGCCGGTCGATCCAGACAAACGTTTGTGGAGCCTAGATGCCGACACCACTTCAACTCCTAGAGTCTTCAAATGCTTTTCCAAAATGGAAGCTTCACAAGGTTTAGTCAAGATGTCACTCACATTGACCTTCGTTGCAACTCTCTTGATTTCAAGGCGTTTGGTCGATACAGCATCTTGAAGCCAAAGGTATCGAGTCTGAACATGGCGCTGCCGACCAAGTCCCAACCGGCTAGCGAACGATCTTGCAGAGTTTGAATCGCTCTCCACAACCAATCGCATTGGCAGATTCAAATCTTCCAAATGAGCCTTCAACCCCAGGCCATGCGCTGCACCGTGGCAAAGGGCATAGTACTCAGTTTCTGCAACGTTCAATCCGACCGAGGTCTGCAAATTGCTAGTCGTTTTCAAGCAGTGCGTGCCTAACCTCTGAACTGCACCAGTTGTACTGCGACGAGTCACTTTACAGCCAGCAAAATCTGAGTCAACTGAAACTCTGATATGGTCAGGAAGTTCTTGTTGTCTAAAAACCACTGCCATACTTTGCTTTCCAGCTAGGTACCTGCCAAACCTCTTCAGCAGTTCTTGGTGCGCAACTCGAGGTTTGCTCATCCCTTGAGCTAAACGTTTCACTGCTTCACCCAAGTCAGGTCTATCTCGTGAAAGAAAACTTGCACGCATACCAGCCGATCTGTAGAGGGTTGCTTGTTTGGGGGCCAGTTCCGCTGAGAGCTGTAGTTGTTCTGCCTGCACATCTGTTTGTTTGACTGCAGGCGTGTTGACGCTGTTACTACTATTCCCCAAACCACACGACTGCAAGATGAGATCCACATGACGCCTGTCCGCTTCGAACTTCACAAATTTCCTGCCATCATCGCCAAATCCCAATGACACAACACGATTGAGGATTGTTGCTTCTCGGGAGCATCCGGGGCCAAAACCCAGTCTGTGACTTTCACGAACGCTATACTTCGACTTAAGCAAGCTGTTCATCTCATCCAAAGCTTTCCTGGGACCACACACTACAAAGTCATCACCGTGGACTGCACCTCGAGCATTCGACTCAGGATTGAAGAACAGGGCGGGGTTTGACTTCCCAACCCTGTAGCCATTGTCGGCAAGTAGTTGCTGCCAATCCAACATCCAGCCATGACTCGCATCTCTGCAACCATACATAGTGCGACGAAGATGTCCAACCTTGTCTTCGCCTGGAACCTGATCAACATCTGGAAGCTCAATGAACAAGTCTCGCATTGCCAACGGAATAAAATGAGCTCGAGAGATGTCATAAACACCAATCTCCAGATCTTCACCGCATCGATGAGAACCATCGCTTACAAGCAGAGAGAAGAGAACTTTAATCAATTCCCAGGGTGGAGTAGCTGAGAACAGCTCATGAGCCAAAAGCGATTCTCGCGTCTTGGCTTTCAGCTCCTTGGCGACCAGCCTGCAACGAACATTGTACTTCTCTGAATCGCCCTTGTTCACAAACACCCATCGAGTGGGTATCACTTGACCACCCTTCTCTGCAATGGAGGATCTGTCAACCTTATCGTAAAGACCGATACTCTTGATCCATTTCAACTCCTCCAACTTGCCTGCTTCAACAAGCTTTGAAGGAAGCTCCTCACCGGAGATGTCATCATAGTAACTAACCGCTTCCTGCAAAACCTCATCCGGAAAATGTTGATGCAGCGACTCGCTTGGAACAGGACCAGAAGACTTAAGTTCAAGTTCCGAAATCGATCCATCTTCGAGAAGTTGTTGTTTCAAAGCTCTCAAAACTGTCTTGACAAGCTCCGGAGGATAAGTAGCAGCAAAGTGGGCTATACCTCCGACCAATTCGACATGCTGATGAAATGGAGCCGTGCCCGACCGATTTGAACACCATCTATCCAAAGCTTGAGCAATGACCTTGGAATTCGTGACATACTTGGTGGGCTTATTGGCAAGCATTTCCTCGCGACCAGCACGACCAACCTTCATGCCAAAACAACACATAGGACTGGTGACCGTGTAAGCTCCATCGTCGTGTTGTAACGAAATCATCTCTTCATCCTGCCATGAAGCGCATCCCAGTGGATGTTCATGCAGAAAATACCTTCCAGCACGAAGTTGTTTGCGATAAAACCTGATTGCCGTGTGTAGATAACCACGGCCCTCAGCTAGTTTCTGTTCCCTCCGCACCTCATTGCAGAACTTCTTACTCAGATTCTGAAGAAGACTGAAAGCATCACACGGAGGGGAACCAGTCAGCAACTCTGGTTCTTCATAATCAATCATCTCCTCCAGTTCCTTGACATCAGACTCCTTTGAGAGGTCCCACCGTTGACCAGCATTGGGACCATAGGGCTTCTCTTCACAAAGGTCAACTGAGAAGCCAGGCCTAAGCCCCATCCTCGAAGCATAGGCATTGAACCTCTTTGGCGAAAACAGCTCAACCAAATGCGAACTGCCAACCTCAACCGACATAATTGCAATCTGTTGCAACTGATCATCTGTGACATCAACTTGCTGCCTCCTGAAGCAACTCGCAATGTGCAGCTTCTCCATCTGCACCAACTCCATCTTGGACTTGCACAAAAGCGACTCAACACTGACACCATTCACCTCAAACTCCAAAGACGAGATGTCATCTGTATTGGGCTCTTTACCTATCATCTCAGGGGTAACATCTTCAACGGTCAGCGGCCCCACAGCTGAACCGGAGGCCGACGGGTGTGAGCCACCTGACCCGACTGTTTGGCGCTCACCGGTTGCTGAGGGCGACGCTGCCTGTGCCCCTTCAACCATATCTGTTTTGACAAGCTCTTTACTGGCTTTCCGCTTGTTGTCCGGCGGAGAAGCCTTCATGCGCTTTGTAGGAGATCCCTCACCCGGATCATCTGTTGGACTCCGGACGACCGAACCTCGAGCTGGTTCCGTTTCTTCGGCTTCTCCCTCTGACGGAAAAATCACCGCATCCTCAGGCTTTACCTCTTCTGAGCGAGGCTTCCTCCTCGCTGGGCCAGAAGCTTCACTGGCAACTCCTCCACTCCTTTTGAGTTTCTTTTCCTCCTCCCGGTCCTTGACCCTTTCAAAGAACCGCATCATCCGTGAATCATCATCCTCATCCACCAACTTCATGATTCGCTCACGACAGAAAGCTGCATGTGCCACTGAACGTGCGGCACCCTTCTGAAGAGCAATGCAACCTTGGCACATTGGAGTGTGCCCATATTTCTCAATGTCCCTCTTCTGGACATAGAACGAACGTGTTGACTGCTCCTCTGGCTTCAACACTGCTATCCTTGTGGCTCCGGGAGTACGAGGAGCCCGAACTTGATCAGGATGAAGATCCCACGGGAGACCTTTCAACTCAGACAGACCATCTGTAATCCATCTGTCTCTCTCCGGCAGACGACTTGAAGCAAACCCAAACTTGACTCCTTCGGCCGTCAATCCCATGACGGCGTTGGACCGCGAATGATGGCCCACAAACCGGGCTTCAACCATACGACCATCCCAATCTCTCTTAGGACGGCCACGAAGATCTATAGCTTCTCTCATGAAGAATCGCTCACCAAACTGGAGCAATGGCCTATCCCACTTTCGACCAGTCTCCATCTCATATGGGGTTTTGCCACACGAAGTCTGGCGCAACTTGGAGATCACATCACTTGCAAACTGAGGCAACCACTTGAGTAGAACATCATCATTTCCCAACTTCATCTTCAGCTTGTCTTCAAGGGCCAACCGTAGAGTTCTCATCATGCCCTTGACCTGCTTCACTGCACTTTCCGCATGACCATTTGCTTGATGGTCACCAACTGGAGACGACCTCGTCTTGGCTTCAACTTCGGGACAGAGACTCGCAGCCTTTTCCTTGAGGGCCACCAATGCCGGCTCATTGTCCGACATGTTGACAAAGGACTTCACCCCAGTGGACTTGATGAAATTTGCAAACACCTTAGCATTGTAGTCGCAGACTTCCTTCGTAGGCAGAGCAGAAGCAAGCAACCGGCCACTCCGAGAGAACTTCATGACAAGCATTGGCACTGAACCATCATCAGAACTCATGTAGAAGAAATCACTGTAGATGCTTGCCCCTTCCGCCGACTCCTGCGACCTCTGCTTCTTCTTCTTCAGGTGCTGCGATCCAACGCCCCTACCAGCCACACAAGTAGGGCACCAGGGTTTGAAGCTGGCATGATTCTCTGCCTCGTGTCTTTCGCGCTGAGCCAAAGTTGGAGACTCAACACGCTGAATTCGTTGGAACTCCTCTGATTCCTCAAAGTCGCTCTCCTCCTCCAGTCCGGGCTCTGCCGGATCCCAATCACCAACCGCATGCAAACTGTCCCCATGAAGCTCAATGGGGGTGACACTATCATCTATCGGTCTTACAGCTAGGCCAGCCGGGATTTCCCCGACAGCTGACACTGGCCTTCAACAGCACTCACATCTCTGATGGGCCCCAACTTCTTGACATAGAAATTGTAGAGGTTTCCTTCACGGTAAATCGGTAACTCAGTTCCATCAGCAAACTTGGAGTACAAGTCATCATAGGCTTTCCTCAATTCAGTTGCAAGCCTTCCTTGTTTGGGAACCAACATGCCACCATTGTCCCACAAGAAACAGTCATGCCCTTTGCTGAACTCCGCAGCTGATCCCAGCGGCTTGTGAACACCAGCAACTGAACCTGAGATGGAACGGCGATTCCCGCCTTCATCTTGAACAAGCATGCGAACTGAGCCATACCTCGAAATGGACCCACCACTGGCAACCGTATACTGACCATCTTCCTTCAAATCAACATCACTTGCGACCATGCCAACCGGAAAGACTGTGGCAGCTGCACCTGAGTCATAGTTGACCCGAATCCACTGATCACCTTTGTAGTCGACAACATACTGAGGATAGTCAACATCGCAACTGTTCAAGTCCAAGTATCCCAAGTCCTGACCTTTGGGAGGGTCAGCCTCTGGCTCCTCCACCGAGCTTGCACTGTTGCGACCCTTGCCCGAGTGAGAAGCATGTTGGCCATCAGACTTGCCATTCTTGGACTTGCCCTTTCCAGGAGGAGAACCCTTGCCTTTTCCAGAGTTCCGCTGCGAAGGGCAATCTTTGCCATAGTGACCAAAGCCTTCACACACCCAACAACGAACGTGATCCTTCGAGGGAGTGGTCTTGCCTTTGCCCTTGGGGTTCGACTTGCACTCGGAGGCTTTGTGACCTTGGCGACCACAATTGTTGCATTTGCCCTTGAACTTGCCTTTCTCCTTGCCCTTTCCCTTCGCCATAGCCCCGATATCCATTGCATTCGGGTCAGCTTTGTTCGCACCACGGCCTCCTCCTCCACCACCAAGATCCCGCTGAGTCAAAAACAGGCTATGTTTGGTGGAGGCATAGGTGCTCAACTTGTCAAACAAACACTGAACGAAGGGTAGTCCTCTGCACGAAACATAACAGCTTCCTCGAGAGAACTGGGCATGAGGCGATACAAAGCCGCCATGAGACTGTCCTCTGAGACAGTGCATGGAACACCGTTTCTGTCCGTAAATTCTTCATACTGGCGTTTCTTGCCAAGCCAGTCTGCTAGGGCTTGGCCAAGTTCATCAACCGACTTGCATTTGGGAGGATTCTGAACCAAACCCAAAATTGCCACTCTCCTCATAGAACTTGTTGGGTCATACTCAACATGCAAACGGCGCCAACACTCAAGGCCATCTGGACCAGAATTGCGAACAATTTTGTTGGCATCTCCAGTTGTGAAAGCAACAAGATACGTGTAGAGCCCACCAACAATGGATTCAATGTTGTCGATTTGATCCAAAGCATCAGCCGCAGAACCATACTCCGAATCCCATGGCGCTACCCGGTTGGCATCTAGGCTGCCTACTTCTTTCACGATGGTCTTCTTCTGACGAATGGCCCACTTCAATGGATCTTCTATCGTCGGGCCATACTTTGCACGAAGGAAAGTCAGCATCTTATGATTCCACTCCGAGAAATCGCTATCCGATTTGCCAGAAAATTTGAATGGTTGACCGACACCTTTTGTATCTACGAGTTCACTCTGACGACCCGCTGCTATCTCTATCAACCGAGACCGATCCGTCTCAGCCTGCTGAGCTCGCTGCACTGCATCTGCGAGCTGAGTCGTCAGTGTACCAAGCTGCGCTTGTTGCTGCTGCAGTAGGTTCTGCTGCTGTCCTACTGCATCCCTGAGCTGTTGTAGCTGCTCTTCTACTGTGACAGCCATACCCAGATCGTGAATGCCCCAATTGCCGCCAGACCGTACAACAACACGGAACCACAGCACTTGACTCTATCCAACCAGATATCCCAACCGGATCGAATGGGGCCACCCAAAACCAGGGGACGTTCCAGGGCTACTTGTCCCTTCTTGACAGCACCACCAGAACGCACTCGCGCTACCATGAAAAGCTCAAATCACAACTCGGTACCCGCGATCTTTTGGGCCATGCATTGCTACCATGTACGAGGTGACTGCTCATGATGGAGGGATGCTACAGATTTCAGCAAAGTAGTATTTACCATGATATGTCCTGTCGTTCACTAGCCATTGTAAATGTAATCTTGGTCACTAATCATCATCAACCACTATTGATCATTATTAACGACTACTGATCATCATTACTCATTCTTATAACAATAATCAAGCATTAGTAATCATTTAAATAACCATCATTACCCATTATTTACCGTGGTCTACAGAAACCAATATTGATTAATCATTCTTGATCATTATTCACCATTATCAGTGGTCATTGACCATTATTGATCATCACGAACTATCACTATTATCATTAATCATCATCCACTATCAATCATCATGAACCAAACTAGAAGGTAATCTAATACATCATAATCATCACTATTAATCATAACCATCATTAACTACTATTACCTTCATATTCGGAAACCTTTATATATACTACTATCACCATTAGATACCACCTATTAATCATTAACCATCAGATGCCAGAAAAAACACCATCTCTACGTCTTGGCGACCCCTGGTTGCGCTGGGCTCGACCACCGCCATTGCTGAGCCGGGGCTCCAACGGCCTAGACCAGCGGCCCCGGGGGGCTGCAGCAATGGATAGCTGATGAATAGTGCTTCATCGCCGTTAATATTTGATGAAATTTATGTTTTTGTAGATGTTTATAGATGTTTATCGATGTTTTTGGATGTTTTTGGATGTTTGTGGATGTTTATGGATGCTTATGGATGATTTCCAAGCTTCATGAATGGTTGATAATGGCTGAAACTCAGGGGAATAGGTGATGAAATGGTGAAGGTTATGCCAAATTACCGGTAAAGATTCATGATTGATACATCAACAGGACTAAAGTTTATCCCAGTAGAAGCTCGCAGCCCCCAATACATCTTTAATGCGGCGGATCATATTTCGATTGCATTTCGTATGGCCTGGCGGATCGAATTATCACCTCGTTATAGATCAATAATTATTGAAACTCACAGGAGTGGTCCGTGATCCATTGCAACAGAAAAGGTCTGTTGTAGGAGTCTAGCAGGAAAGGGCCGTAAACCACCAAGAGGAAAAACTTTTGTCCGGGTGGAGTAGTATATATCTATGTCACATGGGCCACCGTCCAGCCAAAAAAGTCTCTTGATACCTATACACGCCATGAGATACTGGCAAGGAATCAAATTGATGGAAACCTCACACTTGTTGGGAGATTTGGTGGGCAGGTTCAACTTGCCAATAAAATATCCAGTGGAAACCAAAAAAATTTCGGCGAGTGGGTATGTAAAAAATGTGATCTAAAAAAACAATCATAAAGATGGATGTAACTTCCATAAAACAAGCAACCATAAGTACAAAACGCTTGCTCCAAAAGCACGGATAGATTGCCTATGACGATGCCTTACAACTTCTCCCAACCCCTGTCATTATGTCATCATACTGATATTCCCATGTCTTCCAAAATATCACAAACAGCCTACATACCTTTCAGAAATGGGTACACAACAAAAATATAACCATCATCACCATCATCATCATCATCATCATCATCATCACAATCATCCTTCCTATTAGATAAGAATATCATATCAAACATCATACATATCATAAACTGATCTATATTCCATGACTATTGCATCATTGCATATTGCTATATTAACAATAGACACACATGCACACATGAGGTTTCTCAAAATAGGGGTACCCCCAAATCATCCTTTGTAATTGTCGTTTAAAGTAACAAGCCAACATTTTTTGGGGGTACCATGCCAAAAACATCTGCATGACACACACATGACACCCGGAACGGCCGCCCCATCCACCGCCGCCTAAAGCCTTCCTTGGGTGCTCTCAGAGGTGTCCTGTCGAGGTGCTGGACCATCAGATCGGCGGTTCTCGAATCCAACCACTGAGAAAACCACCAAGAAATCGATCAACTGCAACAGCAAGTTGGCGCTCCCAAGAGATTCGAGCGATGTACGGGTATCATCGAGTCATCATCTACAAAAACCGAAGTCGATCAATCCTTTAAACAAATGGCTGTTATCATCTACAAAAACTGAAAGATCCACCCAAAAAAAAGTCATGTCGATCTCTGGAACCACTTTCAAGCCTATTTTTGATCTGCAACCCAAGTCTGGCACCACCTGCAACCGCTGTGGTCCACTGGGAAGCCCACCCCATGCCGTTCCACGGTTCCGGTTCCACCGGTCGCCTTCCCACAGCTGAGAGCTCACCGCAGGGTGCAAGCTGCGGCATGGCAAAGGGCACCTGGAGAAACGGCGCAAGGGATCCCAGGGTCACCTGGTTACCATAGGAGTAGCTATTGGGTGGACCAGCTGCTCACCTACCTGAGGGCTATCAGTTGTGTTTTAGGGTCGTTACTATAGGGTGGACCTCAGATGATGACCCTTAAAAACATATGGTTAGGGCCAGTTGATGACCCTAAAACATATAGGTAACGCCAGTTCGTGGCCCCAAAACATATGGTTAGCGCCAGTTCGTGACCCTAAAAATGGTTGGTTTATGATTAAAAATTGTAAATGAACGATGATTTGGGGGTACCCCTATTTGTACTCCACTGCCAAAGTCAGATCTGGCTCTGAGTGTCCTTTGATCACTCAGGGAATGCTAGCCATAGCAATTGCCCAACCTTTCGCTCCTCTGGATACGGAAGGGTTAAGGAAAAGAAATTTGGCGAAACAGGTACGATCTGAAGCCGACATCAAAGCAGTAGCCCCGAAGAAAGTTCCTTTGGGGAAATATCCGTTGGAATACATAATTCGTCGTCCGTCATACCGAACAGCACCAGGCAAAAAATTGAACCCAGCAGCACTAGAAATCCTCAGAAAATATCTGATCCAGTCCACAAAGAGCAGAAACAGTCCAGTGTGTTTGCTATCAATCGCAGGAGGTATACATGGTGTGAATTTCCAGAACTGATAGGCAAGTTGGTAGACAGATGTTCTGTCATCAGGCGAGGTTCTCCAACGCAGAGATAGGAAGAACCTGCATGTCTCATCCCAAGCCTGTTGAGAAAATTTCCATGAAGTAGGTGGTACAGGTTGCACCATCCCACACTGCCAATCAAAATGAGCAATAGGCGTATCCCACTCCCAGGAAGAATACTTATTACGAAGTTGTTGTTCCAAAGGTTCACCATCTGAGGCAGCATTCAAACCATTCCCATCCACAGGTTCGACGGTCGCATTGTCCACGTCCTTCTGAGCAGAAATCAACTTCATCAGTCTGCATAACCACGCTTGGTGGTTGACCAAGATCTGCCGCCAAGCTTTGACCGAACGATGAGAGACAGGACAAGCCCCCACCGCAGCTTCACGCGCAGCAGCATCTGCAAATAAGTTATGTAAGTGCAGTACATCAATCCCAGCCCTAGAACGGTCAAATTGATGAGCACGAATCCAAGTAATCACCAGCTGACATCTGTCCCTGTGACCAGTAGAAGCAAAAATTTCATTCCACCAGTGGGCAAAGGACAAGTTCAACGGCACATACCCCAGTTGCAGAATCATCCTGAAAGTATCACGCAGTGACTTACAGTCCGTAACATAGTGAATGTTTGGGCCACGAAGTCTCACAGCGGCCACAAGCGCAAGCAGCTCCGCTTTGAAAGAACATGCCATAGGGTCATGTACCCCACATTTGTACAAAACCGCACCTGAAGCATCAACCACAGCGAATCCCATGGTCCTGGAATAAAAATGGTCCGCATTGGCAATGGAACCATCTCCCCAAACAGTCACCTGGTCCTCTGAATGTTGACATGGTGGAAGGTCATCACCGTTCCATTGGCATATATTCTGAGACAGCAACGCCTGAGGAACTTCAAAGATTCCATGTGTAGCCAAGTTTGGTTGATCGCTGAAGGGCAGCAAAGGACATCCCAGTAGTTGGTTCACCTTTTCGCAGTTACCCGCAAGGTGGTGAATAGTTTCTTTCTCAGCCCCGCACCATCTGCACTGTTGAGATCCACAAAGGTTTGCATGGAATAATCTGTCCGACGTGGGTGCAGCCCCAGTCAAAAAACCAGGAACGATGGCTGGATCATAGCCCGACATGCGACGCCATGGCTCAAAACGGGTCCCGGGGGGTGCTAGGTCAACATCCATAACTCCAGTGGGTCCCATCACTAAGTCCTTTCTAGCACTACGGATCGCAGAGCTGTACAAGGATTGGGCAGCCGCAACCTTACAGATTCTACGAATGTGCTTGGGATACACCGAATGCATGCAAAATCGGATGCTCATGAAAGAGATCTGAAAGGGTGGCGTGAACTCAAAGCCTAGCGTCGCACATGCCTTAGTGAAAACGTCCAGGAGGCCTCGAGAAATCACCTTGCCTAGCTGACAAAGTTCAACCCACAACATTGCAAACTTCTCATCAGTCCTGACACGGTTGGCAAGATTAGAGAAGATTCTGGCAGCTATAGCAAGGTACGGATGCGTCGTGGCAGCATTGGTGCAAGTGGCAAACAGCAACTCAGTGCTCCTCCAGTGTGGTCTAGAACCCCACAAGGCACGTGCAATGTTGGTCACCATAGCATCCAGTGTCATCTTAGGCCAAGGCATAAGTTCCGGTGCATACAACAGCTTGGCAACAGCTTTTGTTGCCAAAAGAAACCCTTTCTTCTCCAAATCAATGGGCAATCCCCCAATGTCAGCAATGGTGGTTTTCACAACATACGCCAGAGTGGATCCATCCAGAGTTTTGTTTCCCCTTGAGGTCTTAACCATCGAACCCAGGATGTTGATCATCTCGCTGATAGGCAAAGTCGGAAAATGCTGTTGTAACCAAAGCCTAGCGTTTTTCGTGGAAGCCCAAGAGGCTGACTTCGCAATGTTCAACTCCTGACCAGTGAGACCATCGAACAGTTTCGTAGCCGCAATTGCATGTTTGAGTTGATCAGCATGCTGAAGGTGAGCAAACAAATAGCAATCATCAATGAAAATGAAGGCCCTTACATTGCAAAATCGTTTCATCATCAGCGACCAGCCAGTCATAAGAATGTTCACCGCTAGTACTGAGGCCGAATCACCTTGGGCAACTCCATTTGCATTTGCCAATGCACATTCATCAATAAAGGCTCCGAGAGACAAATACCTCTTGAATCCATCATACAATTGGCACCACACAGTGAAGAACCGGGGATCGATACCCAAAGCAATTCCAAAGTGTTTAATCAACGAAGGGCAGATCCTGTCGAAGCACTTAGTACGGTCCAACTTGATACCAACAGCGTCAGATTTCTCAATGATAGCCTTCTCAGTCATAATAGCCAGATGGTGAAAGACATCCGACGTCTTCTTTCCCTTGACTCCTCCCATTACGTTGGATGGAAATACTCGCCTCTGCCACTGTTCCAAGTGCATGAATCTTGAGCGAGCCCACGCCAAATAGTGAATGTTCAGTAAAGAAATTAGTCGTTTGTGGATTGGTTGAAGTGACTTCGCCTCAGGCTTTGGCAACATAACCAATTTGGCTATCTTGAAAACACCAGGAAGAAGAAATTTGCCAGATTCAATCCCAGACCACAACATCACCCACGGTGAAAAGCAGCGCCATGGTATAGCCTGAAGTTCTGCTGTGCGCCAGCCATCCACCCCTGCCGCTGCCTCCTTATTCCTGTCCAAAATAGCGTTACGGAGGTCATCTTCCGTGAGAGCAGGCAGGTTGAAGTTACATCTGATTTGTGCAAAGTCATCTCCCAAAACACGCATAATAGGGCCATGAGGGGGAGGAACGTCATGGATTCCAAAAATCCCATTCCATTGCTGTCTCGCAAACTGCAAAGCATCATTCGGTCGAAAGAAAGGTTTACCAGATTCATCAGTCGTGACATGATGCTGAGGTAAGTTATGTTTCCTTTTCAAGTACTTGAAAATATCCGTGCATGAAGACATCGCAGAAGAAGCAATCATGCTACGCCAGTTCTTCAGTCTTTGCATTCGAATCTTCCGTACAAGCTTGTCCTTTTCAACTTGTAGAAAATCCCACACCCTGGTAATGTCAGCTTGGTCTGGCCACCCAGGAAAATCCAGAAATTTCATATTCGTGAGCAGCTGACACACTCTTCTCCATGCAGTGGTTGCAATTTGACGGGCATGAGATCCAATAGGGCAAGTATGAATCTTAAAAGCAAGATCATCCAAACGAGCCATAGCTTTGGAAACCTTAGCCAGTTGTCTGCAATTTTGGTCCTTAACAAAGGATTTGGTATGC
>VSDK01001664.1:148081-162292 GCA_009767595.1 Symbiodinium kawagutii | reverse complement strand
TTCAGCAGAAAATGAAGGCATCGATCCTCTGACATGCAAGCCATGTTTCCAAGTAGCCCCAGCATCAAGTAAGACCTCAATGGAGAAATTGTTGCACACTTCCTATTTTGAGAAAGACCCATATTGTTGGCCCCAGTAAACCAGGGTAACTACTAGGGTAAGTACTAGGGTAACGAGTGAAACGAGGGTACCACCGGCAGACCAGGGTAACCAGGGTAACCAGGGTAGCCAGGGGAACCAGGGTAACCAGGGTAACCAGGGTAACTAGTGACTAGGCACCATGATCAACCAGTGGATTGACCAGGGTAACTACCAGGGAAACTACCAACGTAACTACCAGGGAACCTGGAGGATGGTTACGCCATCTCAGGGACATGGAGGATGGTCAGCCAGTTGGTTAACTAGGGTGACTACCAGAGCCACTACCATAACTCGGGTGCAAAGCAGGGTTGCTACCAGGGTAGGGTAACCCACTGGTCAGTGGTAACCAGGGTTGACGTTTGATAGGCAGATATGACTTGGGAATTTGCCTTGGCAATGAAACAGTGACCACAAGTCATACCACAAAAAAGCCCCCAAAAATCGCCCTGTGTAAGTATAGTCTATGGCTATAGTATAGTCTAATAGTATAGTCGCTATAATAGACTACTATATAAACTGCCATGGTATAGTCTACTTGGTTATAAGTTGGTTACAAGTTGGTTATCAGTTGGTTATAAGTTGGCTATGGCAACTTCACCTTGGTTATCCTATGTTTTATAACCAGCAACGTATCGTCGTCGTCGCTCGCTGCCTTCGGCAGATCCCACGGTTCGGGACTTCCGCCATTGCCATCGCCCTGGCAGAAAAGTTCAGCAACAAAATGGGTACAACTTGAAGATGTCAACAACCATGGTAGTGGCGAATGATCAACTTGTAATGGTCAACTACAAGTTGCTACAACTAATGGTCAACGGTAATAATGATCAACCTGCTTGTTGCAGCAATACCTGAATCTCCCATCCATATTCCACACTAATGGTGAGGCCAATGGTAAAAATTGAATTGGTAATGGTTAAGTGGAAATGGATGGAAATTGCTAATCACTGGGTTGGTTGATGGGAAAATCGACCAACTGGAAAGCCAGCTGCTTGAACCAGCAGCCCCTACGAACTTGGGAGTTCCAAGCTAGATTATCCCATTTTTTCCAATCCAGTGATGCAACTACCTGGTGATCCTAAAACGATCAACAATTCTATGGTTGGAGACTTGGGTCTTCAGCGATGATTGAAATGATGGTATCTCAAAATCGGTGACCCCCAAAATAGCTGGTTTATTGTTGCAAATGGTCAATTACAAACTGGATGATACCTGGGGTTACCCCTGTGGCTTGAGAAGCCCCCACATGGAAGTGCTCTTGCGACGAAAACGAACCTGCTTGGCTTCAGCTGGCATCCATTGCCCCGCAAGTCTTGCCCAGTGGTGGATTGTGACTGCCCCAGTTTCCACATCCACAGCTGGATCACCAAAGTGAACATCCCTCCGTTGGTCAGCCCAGCTACACATGGGTCCCACATGACCCGCGGCCGCCTGTCGCAAAATTTACATAAATGGTTCCCAAGTCAGCTGGCGATTCACGGCTTTCGTCAAATCTTCACGGCCATTCAAGGTCCCCGGGTCCAAGCCTTAACAAATTCACAGCCATGGGGTAATAGTTCACAACCATTCACATTCGTGGGTACTTCACATCCCAAACAAATACGAAGTTTGCTTCACAGCTGGGGTTCCAGGTATTGACCCACCCAAATGCATCTTGCTATCACCCGACCATTTCCCGCAGGAATCCCATCGCCATTTCGCAAGCGCCTGCATGTTGACTTGGCCAACTTGCGCCCCTTGCAGCACCTCGCGGGACTGACACGATGGCCTTCCCCACACTTTTTGGCAGGGAAGGGCCGGTAGTGGTAGATGGGTAGTTATTATCCATTAGCCAAGGATACTGGTCAAGAACAATGGTGGTGAATAGTTATTTAGATAACTATTGTTACTAACTTGCTTTCTTATTTTGGCGATTAACTATTGTAAAATGGGGTTAAGAACCAACAAATGGTTCTCCGCATTAATCAGTAATGATTAACAACCAACAATAGTGGATAATCAATGATTGATGAGTAATGATTAATGGTCAATTATATACTAGCTGATAGGGAATCACTGGTGGTTATTGTTGCCTAACCCGAAAGGGAAATCGGCGCTAGGTTTTTTTCTATGGTTAACCATGGTTAACAACGGTTCATAATAGGGGATAGTCACCAACAATAACGGTTAAACAACTACTTATGGGTGGTTTCTCAGGCCATGGGGGAACCCCAAAAATGGTTGGTTTACTATTGATAAATGGCTAACAAAGGATGATTTGGGGTGCCCGGATTTTGACCAACCACAAAATGGGGAATTATCCATTGCCAGGTTGGGAACTACCGGGGTATATAATTGCCATTACATAAAAGTTACTGTGCTTAACCATTACTACCAATCATGCTTAATACCGGTAATGGTCACAAACTGATGCTGATATGTTCAATTGGTGTGTAAATTATGGATTTGTACCATTCTCAAAGATGACTCTGAGCGCCCAAAGAAGGACTACTGATACTACACACCACGAAAATGACTATGTATTGATAATTGTGAATACAATGAATTTAGAAACTGATTGGTGAACAAAATACCCATGCATGAATAGATGAAAAATGATCGTGAGAATGACAATGCACACAATCACATGATGAACATGACCAAGGTCATGATCAACTGATACTTCCTGCAGTTGTAAGATGAATCATTGCTTGGGATGCTTTAGAAAGGTCATCCAACTGGCCCTGCCAGGGCTTGGGCCAAGTTGACTGACCAGGGATGCCCCCAACAAAGGCCGCATGCTTGCACAAAGGTGGACGCCTTCTTCAGGTGCAGTTCTTGCAGTTTCTGCCTCAGCTGGAAACTCCCTGGCTTGGACGCCACTCATTCCATGATCAAAAGACCTTCTTACCACATCTTCGAAGCCTTGCTTTGAAAGCTCTTTGTTTAGTGCCTCTTCATTTCAGGCTCTGGTAGCATCTCAGAGAAAAATCTTGGCATGAAAACCACCACCAATTTTTGCAAACTACCAATTTGCAACCACATTTTTCGCTTCTTCCCCCAGTTTGATGCCTTCGTTTGCAAACGCCATGGTTTTTTTTCAGTGAACCGCCGAGGCACATGATCTCATCTTCACAGGCCAACTTCTTCAGCTGCAGGTGATCCAGCTCCTAACAGCCACGACGGGTCCCATGTTTCTGCCATTTAACGAACCAGCGAACCACCGCAAGGGGAGGCTCTTATGACCCGTCAAAATGCATCTTGGCCAGCCGGAAAATGGCCACCTTTCATGGGCTAGTCTAACATTAGTCCATCATCCAAACATACGCAGTACCTTTCAATGGCGATCCCTGCTGGGCTTTGAGTTTCCAACAAATCTGCTGGCTGCTGTACCTCCAACTCAGCCCTGGCAAGCAAAGGGGAACCCCCCAAGGGGTAGACCATGGACCGCTCCTCATCGTCGGCTTGTCTCTGCTTCAGTTTTTCCACCTACACGGAGACTCGAACGATGGGAGCTCGGTGGTCGAAGCCCTCGGAGACTCATCAACAACACGGAGAATAGCCGCGACTCTATGGTTGGTTCTATCGGTTGATTGGTGATCGATTTCGTACAAGAATCCCCAGGTACACGTCTTTTCAACATGGACTCCGAGTTTCTGGCGGGTGCCCACGTGTGAGGAGATACCTATACTTTGTCTGTGTGTGTCCCTACGCTTCCAATTACCATGAAATAGTAGGTAACCAGTTGGTTATCATCGCTGTAAGTGGGCTTGGTTGCCTACTATGTCATGGTAACTGGAAGCATAGGGTATGTCTATACATGGGTTTGTTCATCGGAGCTTTCATGCTGCACAGGATCACTTTTCGTGTTGGATGCAGCTGGTGCCGTTGGTTTACGATGGGCTGCTTCGCCTGCGATCGTTGCGAAGGTGCCCGAGGATAGGTGCGCTGCCAAGCTGGTGCTGGGAAGATCGCTGGGAACACCCAAGCACCATCACTACCATTTGGTCAGTGGCCACCCGTGGCAGCTTCTGATCTCGCTCCCCCTGTGGAAGGATAGAACTGGAAAGCCCAGGCTCCGGGCCTCGCTCCCAACCAGCATCGCTACCCGGCCTCCCGGTGCTTCTTCTCGAGTCTCAAAATCTCTTTGTCCAAGGGCCTGAGCGATAGGCGCCACACGCTTGGAACTGCCAAGAGCGCTGTAGAACCAGCCGGATGCATACATATGAATGGTTGGCAGGCATTCTGCCATGGGAGATTAAGCTTTTGATGGTTGAGAATCAACTGATAAGGCTCAATAGTCAACTAGCAATCAACTAACAATCAATAAGGGTTCATCAGCAACTAATAATCAACTAAGAAGGGTCAATCGTCAACTAATAATCAACGAAGGGTTGATAATCCAATCAGGGAAAATAGTGGTTGACAGCAACGAGTGCTTAATCATTCTTGGTACAACAAAACAAGCACTCTCGCTGAGCTCCTGGCAAGGGAGAATTTAACCAGACTACCACGCACGCGGCCAGAAACACCCCGGAAGGTACAGCAGGATCCATGCAGATAGCAGATGATACAAACTACCTGCATCTTCCCCATAGTTTGTATCATCTCCTATCTGCACGGATCCTATGGGAGATGAAGCAGCCCAGGTCCATAGGCTTTCAGGGGCCAGGCAGGAGATGAGGCATCCATAGGCTGTCGTCACTGAGGGTACACTCAACCGCCCGCCAGCAGCTGGTCCCCCCCCGCCCGCCAGCAGCTGGTCCACCGGGTCTCCCGGACGACAGGGTGGAGGGTGGCGGTGTAGCCACCTGCGCGCTTTCGCTGATCCCGAAATGAATGGTGATGACGTCAATGGCCCATTGGGTACTCAATGGTTCTACACGTCCTATACTAAAATTGGATATTCACTAATGGTTATATACTGAGGTGGTTTTGATGCTATAATAGTTAGAGTTTAGAGTTACAGGAAGTATAATCAGTTCAATGGTTGAGGACGAATATCTAAGCATTGTATAGCGAACTCACCGTTCAATGGTTCAATAATGGTTAGAGTCAGAGCAAACTAAAATTTGATAACGTATACATACTCTTGGCAGATGGGTCCTTCAACCATGGCAGATGGACAATCAAGTTTGATACTGGTTGGGTAAAGTAGATAAATGTGTTATCTAAGGCATCTTAATATGATTAGTGGAAACTAGCATGTAATAATACCGAGGTCATGTAGCTAGCTGGGCTTGTTTATGATGGTTTCTGGAAACTGTAGGTTTGAAGTGGTGATATAAAGCAGTCAAATCGGCTATCTTATGATAGTGAATAGAAACCAGAAGCTGGTTTAATAATAGTTGATGGATAGTCATGAGTTATAAATGATTACATAATTCCCTGAAATAACTATGGGTAGTGCATCATTGTGGATCTTTCATGGTCATTATTGGGGGCTATCAGAGGCAGATGGCTGATGGAGCCATAGAAGGGACCTTGTGCAGGTGCTACCCAAGCTTCACCCAAGCTCGGATGGTCCTGGTTGATGGATGTTTCCCTAGCAAGCAGATAGCTAAGGCCTGGAAGGAGTACCAGGCACTCCACTTTGGAGCAACAGACGATCAATACCTCGCGGGTGTTTTGTGGGGGGCTCTCATGCTGCTGGTCCCCTCTGAGTGATCTCTGCTGCTTGTGAACCATGGTGTGTCAGCATTTCCTGTCAGGTGTTACTCAACGGTGTAGCTAACGATCCCCTGGTTGTCCCGGTACCTGTGATTCAGCTGGTGAAGTGGCTAAAATTCACTTGCTGGGGATCATAAGTCCCAGGTTGGGTAAAGATCGAACAAAAGTATTAAATAGGCCTTTATTCCTGTAACCATTAATCAGCATTGACTCGTGACCAGTCAGCTGTTTTCACCATTCATTCACTATTAGTACCTACTACCATCAGTTGAACCATCAATTCACCAACGAATGACACATGCTGCTAGCAACCCCGCCTTGCCGTCTGGGCTGAAGTTGGTGCCTGGCCAAGGTGTGCTTCTTTGAAGCTCTCCAAACCCGTCCCAACAGTGGTAGCTGTTAACAAGATCATGAACATACGACTTGAAAAAATCTGCGGTGTTCTTGCCACGCCAAATCAGGTGTGGCGTGTAAGTGCTGAGCAATCATGAAATAGCGAAACTGCGGAGAACATGAACCACGGTTTCTTTGGGGGGACCTGTAAATGATTGGCTGATGCGTTCCCACTTCTTCTCAGTAAAACCAGGAGGTTCGAACCCCTGGATTTTCCCATCCACCCAGTGATAAGCCGCCATCACGCACAAGCCTTTGGCTTCAACCTTCGGAGATTCCTTCACGATGGGCTCCTGACAGCGGATCCCTGAGGAGAACCTGCAACAAACCACTTGTGGATGGGTAATAAGAACTCTGTCCTAGTAAAATGGGGTCTGGATGGGTCTGATTTAATCTTGGGATTTGTTGGGACCGCGTTACTTGGATGTACCCAGTGATAGAAACTCCGAACATGCGATTCCTTGCAAAAAAATCTGACATGGGGACAGGAAGCACTGCGAAGTTCCATCGTCCAGTCGATCCAAAACTCCACCAGCCTACCAAGTTCACCTGTTTGCTACCATTGAATGACCAGCCTATCAATCAGTTCAAAGGGGTATACTATTTGATCTGTCACTGCCATGACCCATCAAAATACCTATCAAGTAACGAGTAGCTACAAGCAGAACGAAACCAGTTCCCAAACGACTGAAATGGGTAACAACTTCACCACCCCGGTGGCGCTAATCGAGAAAGGAAACATGATGCCATGTTCAGCCAGCAAGGAATTGTGGTGGTATCATGTTTGTCCTTGCAACTGTAATAGTAACAAATGATAGCTCATTGCACCCATAGAATTCTTGGCATACCACGGTACACTCATGATCGCTGACAATTTGTGATATTTGATTTTTGTTTGGAGAAGCATTTGGTGCCTTCTGGTTCCAAGGAGACATGGCAACTGGTTTCCACAAGTACACATGTCCCTCTAAATGGTGCAATCCCAAGGACCCCAAGTCATGTAACTTACATCTCTCCCAATGTAAGGAACCCTCCTGCTGTAAGATGTTCAACCGACTACTTCCCAGGAGAACCAAGATACCATCGGAGTCGTGGGTCACACCCAAACATCCCAACAATGGGTAGGTGAACATCCAACAGTTGAGCGCTATTCTGCGAAAATTCGCGATCGGGTTCACAGCCTAGCCCTTGACATCCCTTGACCCAGCTCGCCATACAAATGATTGCCCTGTTGGACACCTCAATTTGTACTCATTGAGGCGTCAGGTGGTGACCCCTGGTTTCATTGCGCCAGACATAGCACACAGCCCATGTTTGCCTTCAGTTGATACCGACCCTGCCCGTCCTGTGGGGTCCGCCATTCACCTGTCGCAGCCCCAGCGATGGTGGTGAAGCCTCGACCCTATCGCTGATGGCTGGAGCTTCACCACCATTGTGGGGGTTGGTGGTCAGCCCGGTCAACCCCAACCAATCAACCCAAGCATTTTGGCGCCTTGCGGCTTCGGAAACGGCACCACCATCAATGGATCCCTAGGTCACCAAATCTTCGTCCCAGTGGTGGAAAACAACCAGCTTGGACGTGCAGTTGCTGTCATCACTAGATATCACTGGGATTTCGCCTTCTAGGCTATAAAACCACCATGGCAAATAGCCCCTGTAAGGCGGGTTAAAACCTCTATACGCACAGTGGATCCAACCAGCAGCAGTAGACACAGGTGGTACCACACCCCTGCAGCCCCCCCAAATGGCCTGGCGCGGGAGTCACCTGGAGCCAGGGCTTGGATGGTGAATGGTCAATGGTTGACAGTGATCCTCCTGGTTGCTGATGGTTGACATTGAGCTTCCTGGAATTTTCTTGCTGAACTCCAGGTGTTCGACTCTGAATTAAGGAGGCAAATGGCTAAATCCTGCATCTTGCTGTTTAACTCCAGTTGTTCGACTCTGAATCAACGAGTCTTAACTGCTAAACAATTTGTGAATCAGGTCATGAAACAAATGGCTAAACCAATGGTTGACGGCAAATCAAAGGGCTCAGCGGATGCTGAATCAAATGGTGACACAAGTTTCTAAACCCATGTTGAAACAAGTGACTTGTTTCTTTTGCACAGCCTGCAGTAGACTGTGCACCGAAGCCCAATGAAACAAATGGCTGAACCGTTGTCTAAGGGGCAACCCTCACCTGGAAAATCTGGACCCCAAACATGCCATTGGAACCCAAGCCCTGGCTATGCTTCCACGAAATCGCATCTAGTCTTGGCACCAGCTGGTTGTAACTGGCGTTACCAGCAGCAGCAGCAGGGCTTCCAGTTGGTTCAACGCTTGGGATGTACCTTGGAAACCTCCCCATGGCCCTGGGGGTCGCCTCTTTGATGGGCTTGACGTCGACCTTCTTCGGTCGTCCCCGTTTCCCCAAGACTGCGAAACCGTCCTGGGAGCGACGGCGATGATGGCAGGGCCTGGTATTGAGAGTCATTGAAGCTGATGATTCTTGGATTCCAGGGCATGTTCATTAGCGTTTGAATCTTAGAAACGACACTAGCGATGACGGGTATACTATGGTAATGGGAAACAACCATTATTATCCTACTGCGCAGTAGTACTGACTCGCACCAATACACCCGACAAACAGAAACAAGAGTGGTTTTCCAACTCTCGCTGAAACAAAGCAGATGTGAACCTATGCTTCGTCATCTGGTGGTTTCTCAAAATAGGGGTACCCACAAATCATCCAACATCATCCATTTATAGCAATAAACCGTCCACTTTTGGGGTACCCCCATTTGAGAAACCATCCCCACTTTATTGCGTACTTGTATGTACTTGTCATAGATCAATCCTGAAATATCACCTGCAAATCAGATCGGTATATTTCGAGTAACCTAAGAGTTGCATGGCCAGAAATGACCTAAGGTCTCCCAAGTACTTTAAGGTCTAGACCGCCAAGTTGCATGACCAAATGACCTAGTGACTGTGTCCCAAATGCATTCAAGCTTTGGGATGATCATCCAAGTAATGATCACGCAGCTGTTGGTTTCACCATCATCAAACAAATCCGCGTACGCGGAAAAAGCTCGTTGACCGTGTGCGTTTGTCCAGTTTGCCATGGTGGAAACTCCTAACCATTCAGCTGTTTATATCTGTTTATATCTGTTCGGGAATGCATGTAACAATGATCAGCTCAGGACATTGGCAGCTAACCGCGCTGCCTCCTGAAGCTTGTCTTCAGCGGGCCTCAGCTGTGAGCAGATCAGCTGCCTATCAGCTGCAGTCAACGAAATCCAGGAGTTATGATCAACTAATAGTGAATAAGTAGTAGTGATTCACTCATACATGGTCAAAGATAATAGGACAATGGTGAGTAATTAATGCGAGTCATTAATGCGAGTCATTAATTGTAAGATAAGCGAACAATACACAATGATCAACTAATAATTAATAGATGGTTACCGTTGTCATCAAGCGTCAATCAACCATCAACAAGCATCAATGTTCTCATCAATAAACTAGCCAGCATCCACATTCCCCTCGTAATGACTATACGATCAAAAAATAATCAATAGTATTAGCCATGTAACCATCTATTAACCACTATAAGTTCATCATTATCGACGATTGTTAGCGTATCTGACCATCAATTACTCACAATTTGCTGATCACTGATTGGTTGTGATATTAATATTGTTCATCATGTAACTATCTATTAACTACCGTTAGTTGATCAGCAAGCTATTACCATTTATTCACCACCATCAGTTGATCATTATCAACCACTTCTACCAATTAGTCGATCTCTTGATGGTTTTACCACCATCTATGAACCACCATGAGTCTATGGTTAAATGGCTGTAGGTCAAAACCCCCTACCCCTGGTTCCCATCATTAACCATTGTTTTCCCACTATTTTGCTTGGTGAACTTATCCCCCATGAAATTGGTTTGTTCAAGGCTTGACCCACAGCCATATTGTTGGTATATCCCTGCCCCTAGTGTTCGTTGTCATCCCCTATTATATTAACCATTAACACCAGGGGCAGGGATATATCCCCTATTATATCAACCATTAACACTAGGGATATACTATAGTAGTCCCCTGTTATATCAGTTGCTACTTTTGTTATCCCCCATTCTATTAACCATTAACCAGCTATTATTAATCATAACCAGCCACTATTAACCCTTGGTTGGTTGGTGAACCAGCTATTATATTAACCATTAACCAGCTACTTAACCAGCCAGCTTGACGTAACCAGCCTTGACCCAGCTCGCCAAATCGCTTTCTGATCTCCTGGGTGCCCCGCTGCGGGCTCAGCGTTTCCGAATCCTCGGCCTTCACCTAGCAGCGAGGCGAGGCGAGTGACGTCCGGTGGCGCTGGGGCATGGCGTGGATGACGGGTCAACGCTGGGGTGCTTCAGGAGGGTGAAATGATCGAAATTTCGTTAGTTTCGGATGGTAAGTAATGGTCTTATCACGGCTAAATGACAGTGGAACTATATAAGTTCAGAGGGTTTTGGTTGGAAAATGATAGGGACTGACACGAAATGATTGGAAATTTATGGGGTTCCTGATGGTAAGTGATGGTTTATGATAGGGATTCTGATGGAAACTGATGGTTCATGATGGCTAAATGATGGTGAAACTATGGAAAATTATGGGGTTATAGCAATTGTTGTGGAAGATTATATGAGCATCCGACAAAATTATCAAATGAATAGATCAATAAGAAACCTGCCTTGAACTTTGGTGATGTCCAGAAAACCTTCACAATCGATAGGGGACCACCAGTACCGATACCCCTAATAGAACAATTTGGTTTTGGTACAAGTTGGTTGTAAGACTTAATGAATTTGTCAAGGCACAGGCTACTGCCAGTGCTCACATCCTACTTGCAAAGCCAGACGCCAGAGTAGTCAGCCACTGGACCTGCAATCTTCTTGGGGAAGGGCGCGGATGTGACTAAAAGCACAGACAACCCAGAGACAAAAAAATTGCTTGCAGAGTTCCTACCTTGGCTAGCACTGCTTTGACCGATACCCCCAACCGATACCGACCGATACCCAATTCTTCAGAATTTATTTGACAGGCACACCATGGTTTCCTTTGGCCACGCGTTCTGGACGTTTTCTGACCATCTCGGACCAAAGAAAGGGACATTGTAGATCACCATTTCAAATCACTTCTTTTGCGTGCGTTCATGGGCACGTACGGCAAGAAAATCAAACTGCAGAGGGACCAGGACAAACGACTTTGCAAAGGAGTCTTCCACTGAGACAAAATGCACAAACTTCACAAATGTCAAATACACATTGTCCAAAAATGATGGAGTAGGCTAGCAAAACGAAGGGTCCGAAGTCCGGAACCAAAACAAGCAACAAGCATCAACAAGTACTGAAGAAGAAAAGAGCGGATTTCATGGAAGAAGACAGCAGCACCAGTACAGACTCTACATCTTCAAGTTCAAGTTCCGAAGAGTGACAAACAATGTGCAAGCAAAGCAGCTAGCAATGATTTTAACTGCAGCTACTTGCTGCAAAAAAGCAATTCCGATGGTATTTTAGATTCTGTTCTAGCTTTGAAGATGACAAAAAATAAGAGAGGTGCGGTACATGTCTACAAAACCTTCACGACCGATAGGGGACCACCCAGTTTTGCTCATGTCAATTGCGTGCATTGAAAATATTATCCGCAGCTCATATAGGGATTGACATGATGAAACACTTCCGCCAAATGGTTGGGAAAATACAGGGATTATTGATGGAGAACGATGACTGATGATGAGACGATGAAACTACGAAAATCTGTAGGGAGAATGAATGGTGGATACCCATGGTCAGCATGACAAAGAATGGGTTAAACGGTGGGATTGATGGTGTCAAGGACAAAGTCAGGTTGACAAACAGCTAACGCGCAGCTGAATTCACCAATGACAATCATCGATGATTCACTTGTTCAGTGTTTATGAATGTTTCGTATGAATGATCACCTACAATTGACAAAGTGAATTGCCAATGATAATCCTGTTTGAGACATGAATTTGTAATGCCAATTAACATGGTGGTTTCTCAAAATAGGAGGACCTCCAAATCATCCTTTATCTCAAGCATTTATAGTAATAAACCAACCATTTTAGGGTCCCCCATTTTGAGAAAAACCTATATGAATCATCTCAACCTGGTGCCATGCTTGGCAGTACTGCTAAGCCCGTGTCAATCGGCGACTCGGGGACTAATGGTTCGTAGGATTCACGACCATTGGAAACCAATAACCATCACAATCAACCATTAAGCATTACTAAGCAAGGGTTATTAACATCTTTAGATTTTTTCTAGCCATTTTCAACCAATGACTGTTCATTATTTATGTTGATAGTTTACCATCGCTTACCATTCTTAACCATCAGCATAATCATTGACCATTCACATCTATGAACCTATTAGTTATCGACGTTCCTGTTAGTTATCAACAATTGATCTTTGACTATCAACCTCTCTGAAACAATAGTTATCAACCATTGACCATCACTAACCATTGCTAAGTATTAACAATAGTTATCAACCACTATCAACCATTAGTTATTAGCCATCATTTAACTATGGTTATCAACCATTATCAGCATTTATGAACTGGCAGGTTAATAGGCATAAATTCTTAGCATCTATACTAACTATCACCCATTTTGATGGGGACCTGCCAAGCCAACCATTCAGCATCCATTGACGACTGGCAGGTCAGCGCACCGTCAGCACCAGGCCGGTGGTGGGCGGGGAGCCGGGAGGTGTACCCTGGCGCGAGCAAGGCTGCGGGCGGGTGAGTTATAGGTGAAATCATGGCAAAACGATGGAAAATGGTAGTGATTTAAAGTCAAATGGTAGTGATTTAAGGTCAAATGATGGTGATTTAAGGTCAAATGATGGTGATTTAAGGTCAAATGGTAGTGATTTAAGGTCAAATGGTAGTGATTTCAGGTCAAATGATGGTGATTTAAGGTCAAATGATGGTGATTTATAGTTCAAGGATGCAGAGTATATGTTGAAATCACTGTTGGACAATTATCATAAGGATAAAAGTCATGGTTTGTAGATTGAAACTATGGAAAATGAGGATGTCCTGGCAATGAAATCATGGTGAAACTACGGAAAAATTATTTTGGGGAACGATGGCTATAGTCTATAGTGATGGTGAAACCTTTGAGAACTATAGGGATAACGATGGATGTTAATGGTTGGTCTAATGTAACATTTAACACTGGTTACCAATGGTTATTGCTGGTTGATGATGGTTGATTATGTTTATCGATGTCATAGTGGGAGATCCTGCTGTTGAAGAACCAGCCATATTTGGCTGCCCAATAAGTTGCGGCTCCACAATGGTGCAAATTTTGACCCAATCATGGCTGTGGATTTGGGTTTACTTAGTCGGAGATATGCCATGGGTTGCCTAAACCACATGAAAAAATGGTGTTTACGAAGTCAAAGGTATGCCTAAACCAAAAAGATGTCATGTTTTACAAAGACACAAATAATTTCAGTGTCACTTCTCGATCTACAGTAACACCGTCCACGAGAGTGCATGCATGTTCTCTAGCCGCTACAGTTCGATGGTTCACTTCCAGCAATCAGCAGAACGTGCTACATGATACGCTCCCGCTACGCATTGATGTGGTTGGTAAAGGCTGGATCTCCTATGGAAATTCTGAATTTGTCAGCTTCAGCAAACACAATGAACCTGGATATCACGCGTTGCTTCAGGAAGATCCACGTGGGCTCAAGGCGTATGGCCACCCACTGAGTGGTCGGAGAATAGCAGGGGAACGGACTGAACAAGTGCCAAACGAGCACTATAGTTGGGTACATCAACTTCGTGGCACATTAACGGCTCCTAAATGCAAAGCTCAATGTTGCTTGTTCCGACACTTTCCTTGTAACGGAAAATGCAACAAAATATTGGTCACAACATCAAACCAACACTGAGTGGTGGCGTCAACCCCATTGAAGTATAGTCAATGTGAATCATCATCCCAAAGATTAGGGAAAG
>VSDK01001664.1:104961-138695 GCA_009767595.1 Symbiodinium kawagutii | reverse complement strand
CGTTTTTTAATTTTTTTAATTTTTTTAATTTTTTTAATTTTTTTAATTTTTTTAATTATTTCAAGGAAAATTAAAAAAATTAAAAAAATTAAAAAACGGAAGGTTCCCAACTTCCAGCCCAGACCTGGAAAGGACCAAATTTAATTAAATTTAATTAAAATTAAATGAATTTAAATAAAATTAATTAAAATTAATTTAAATTAAATAAAATTCATTAAAACTAAATAAAATTAATTAAAATTAATTAAGAAACCAGTGTCGACACATAGACCCTAAAGTACCCTCATACGATACCCCCCCTCAAAAACATCTGCTACACGTCCATGCCACGCGGTCCCTGCTGATCATTGCTCCCATGAATCACCACCATGAGAGACGATACCCCTCAGCTGGCGGCATGGACAACCCAAAAAAAGGGGTGTTGAACGATGACACCGAGAGCAGCTGTGCTCCAGAAATGGAGTACCCCCAAAATTGGTTGGCTTTCCCTATCAATAATGGCTCCGCAATTCAATGATTAGCAGGTATGGCTATGGACAAACCCCTTGGCTTCGCTCCTTCATCTCAGGCATCTTGTTTTTCTCGTGCTTGTTCTCTCGAACCGCCTGCAAGCAGAGTGGCCAGAAGGCAACGCTAAGATGATTACTTTCTTGCTTGTAAACTCAGAGAAACGATGGCATTCAACATCTCGTTCAAGCCAGAATCCCAATTATAAACCCTGGTTGTCCTCTAGTATTCACCCAAATTTGGTTGTTGACCATGGTTGTCTCCTATCATTCTTGGTTGTTAAGCACCAGGCATCACCATCAACCAGCCTTCCTGGTCCTAACACCCTGAGCCGTTCCTTCGTCTCCGGCAGTTCCAGTTTGACCGCGGCTTCCTCAGGCTCCTGCGCCGGTGAAGGAGGGCAACAGGGTGGTGAGTACAGAGGGGTACTATGGGGGTTTTCGATAGGTTTTTTCTACAGGATTTATAAGCGTTGATCGTAGTTGATCATAGGAAGTTTGGATGACCAAAGTTCTGTGCTACGGATGTTTACAATAGTTGGTGGAACCATGTGATATTCTATGGTCAACTATGGTTGATAATGGTTAATAAGAGGGATAATCACCAACAACAATGGTTAAAGAACTCTATATGGGGATTTTCATGGTGATACAGGGGCTAAAACCATTAAAAAAAATTGATCAGAGGGGTAATGACCAACAACAGTACAGTAGTTGGGTTTTTATGGTTAGGGGATAATCACCACCAATCATAAGGGAGATGATAGGAGATTAGTGATAGGTCAATAGTGGTCAATGACCAATTGATAGGGGATGTTAAGCAACAAGGGATAATCACCAACAATGCTCAGTAACTGACTCATGGGTACTAATGGATATGAAAGAACTAAGTGGGGGATACTAAGCAACAATAGTGGTTGATGATGGAGAATACTTAGAATACTTTGGTGATCTGGTGACGATAACCATGGTGATAATAACCATGGTGACAATAATCCAACAACCAACAATACAACTACGAATGGTTTGTAATGCTTAGGGGAGAATTAAATACTACGTGTTGAACAACTACTATGGTACTTTTGGTGATAATGATGGGAATGAACCATGGTGCCAGCAACTACAGCAACAAATTAAATGATTTCTCTGTTACCATGGTAGTGTGTGCAGCTTCAGGTAGGACCCTTGAATGATTTGCATCGTTTGCTCGTGCTGGACCCAGGTTGATCCGCTGGAACCATTTTGGGGCCTTCGATTCTTTTTGAAATGTTGGATCAACATAGACATGTGGACCCATGTTGGGATACCCCCCCTCAAAAACATCTGCTACACGTCCATGCCACGCGGTCCCTGCTGATCATTGCTCCCATGAATCACCACCATGAGAGACGATACCCCTCAGCTGGCGGCATGGACAACCCAAAAAAAGGGGTGTTGAACGATGACACCGAGAGCAGCTGTGCTCCAGAAATGGAGTACCCCCAAAATTGGTTGGCTTTCCCTATCAATAATGGCTCCGCAATTCAATGATTAGCAGGTATGGCTATGGACAAACCCATTGGCTTCGCTCCTTCATCTCAGGCATCTTGTTTTTCTCCTGCTTGTTCTCTCGAACCGCCTGCAAGCAGAGTGGCCAGAACGCAACGCTGAAATGATCACTTTCCGCGGTTGGGTATGCCCAACTGATTGAAAGACTCACCACAGAAATGGCCTCCATCACCGGAAAATGTGAAATGGTCAATGAAGGTTGTAATCCAAAAGATCTGCAAAAGACACGCGGTTCCACACCCTGCATGTTTCACGTGGCATCCAAATCCAGTTTGGATACTTTCGCAGTTTCAAGTAAAATTCAAATAGACTTTTCACACTGGCTGGGGCTTCCAACCCCAACGAAAAATATGAGTCAACCCCCAACCATCCCAAATACTAGGGGAAATAAGTAATTGTTAAAATCACCAGCCAGTATTGGCTTGTACAAGTTCTTGCCTGCAAAAAAAAATGGAAAGGAACCAAATGAAAGAAGGGTGCCCCCAAAGACTTGTTGTTTGGAGACCAGTCTACCTAACCTCACGTTCCGTTTATCTTACCTTCGGTTTCTTTCCTTCAGTTGTGGCTGTCAATTTGGTTTTCAAGCCTGCGGGGATTGCCATCCAACTGGTGGATAGTTATCAGAAAACCAACGGTTCACCACCTGAACCACCCCCTGTCGTTACAACCAACACTTCGAATTCGAGGAAATCTTCGCTGCCATTCTCCGTTCCCAGCTTCCCAGGTCACCAGCAAGGTTTAACGATGGCCTTTGATCCCTGGTGTCTTGGCAACAGGAAGCTGGTTCTTGGCTGAATTCATCAAACTAATGAAAGGGATCAGCCATTATTGTGTTAAACATTGTAGATAGATTATATGCGCCAATAAATGTTGGTTGCAGTTGGTCACCATACACTTTCAAGTGTTCATTTACCATTACCAACCTGTTGCTAATGTCCTATCGTTATCCTATCATTGTTGGTGCTTGTCCCCCGGTCTTAGCCAGCACTTGCCACCATTCACCATCATAATCTAATTGCATTAACCATCAAAACTTCACCATCATTGACCATTATCAATCACCATTGACCCACTGTTGACCCTTTATTAACCCACCTTGTACCCCTGATTGATCATCAACTACCATTGACCTTCCTTAAGCCACAAAAATGCCCTTGAGATTGTTGGTGAAACCAACTCATCCACCTACGTCCCATCATTGACTTATCATTAAACAATGATTGTGGTCAGTAACTACTAACTTATCAGTAACTGGGTTCGTCCATGTCTATGGTGGCACCTACTAACCAACCAAGCTCATAACCATTCCTAATAGGGCACCCACCAGTAACTTGAGGGCAAAGCATGGCGAACTGGACAAACCAAAGTTATCACTCAATCATGTAAGTATCATTTTTCATGGTCAAATAACCCATCATAGTAGACGATTCTCATTAACTACTATAAACTGAACCAATTGTCATTTACTTGATCCATGAACCAATTGACCACTCATAAAACTTATTCTCACCAGATCACCAAAAGTATTCCACTCATCATCAACCGTTACTGGTGGTCACTGTTGGTGATTCTCCCCTAACCATTTTTCCCAACTTATTAACCATCTCCACTTACACCCATATTGTCGTCGTTTAAGCACTATTGCTGGCTAGCATCTCTATTATTACCCACTATTAACCACATTTAGGTTGATAATCAATCAAACTGTTCAAACTTCATCCGTTTTTTACCTATGAACCCTGATCAACAATGGTCAATCACCACTTCCAACTTGTGATTCTATGGTCATTCACCATCGAAAATTAGCCATCATAAACCACTTCCACCCAACCACTTCACCAGTTAACCACCAACTTATTGACCATCACCACTTCCTCACGGTCAACGCCCATCACTTCATCCCTGGCCCCGCGGGCCTCAGGTGGTCGACCTTCCTTGCCGCCCGCCTTGCCCTTTCCGCGCCCGCGGTCCGACCGTGCCGGGGGCGGCGGGGGCGGCGGCACGGCCGCAAGCTTGGCCTGGCTGAGGGCGATGGATGAGTTGGCTAGTGGGTGATGGTTGATGATAGGGGGTAGTGAGGCTAATTGTAGTCGTTCATGATGGTTGATGATAGGGTATAGTGGAGCTAATTATAGTGGTTCATGATGGTTAATGATGATTAATGATAGGGGGCAACGAGGCAACTAGTTGGTCAGTGGAGCTTAATGAGTTATTAAGATAGTGGGTTCACTGGGGTTAATGATGGCTAATAATGGTGGTGAATCGTGGGCAATAGTGGGTAATAGTGGTAAATGAGTTGGTGGATGACTTTTTCAACCCACCATTTCAACCGGTTAATCATGGATGGATGGTGGTAAATGATAGGCTTAATGATGGTTAATGGTAGTAAATGATGATCGACCAGGGTGTATAGTGGGTTAATAAAGGGTCACTGGCAAGTAATGCTTGGATTGATGATTGATGGCTGGATGAATTCAATGGTTGGCCAATGTGGATTAATGATGGATCATCAAGGGTTAATGATGGTGAAACTCTTGAAACTTGTAGGGTTCATGTCGTTGTCCGGTGGTTGGCAGATATTAAGGGTGAATCATGGGCTGATAAAGGGTTGACAGGGGGGTTCTAGAGGGTGTGAGTCAATATTGATTGATGATTGATGATGGTTAAATTCTGTCAAATTGATGGTTAATAGATCCTTCATCGTGAACCAAGAATGATGGTTAGTTGATGGTTGGTCAATAGCTGGTGGTGAATCAGCCCGGCTTTGGCTGTGAACGCATGGATAGCAATGGTTAATCCAATGGTTGGCCAATCATTGGCCAATCGTTGGTTGATAGTTGGCAATGCCTACAGAATGGTATCCGAGGTATCCCCCAGATATAAGTTGGTTAAGAATCGTCGTTGAAAGAGCAAGTGATATTCAACTTAACCAACTAGCCTGGTGCAACTTGCTATGGCCTAGGCTAATGGTAAATGACTGCTTAACCATAACTATTAGCCTGGTAGTTGGGAGTGATAACTTAACGCTACGGGGTACACCGGTCCCTTGGTCCGCTGCTTCCATTGTCACATGCTGCCACAAATACGCATGGATACCATGGAGACGCTGTGTGTAGAATGTTAATCAAAGGCGTGGTAGTGGTCAACAGGCTAGTTGTCGTTAACTGCTACTTTATCGTGGTTAGTAGCCATTAATCACAGGCTTACCCCAATAGATCATCAATGGATATGGCAGTACTCCCAAACCATCCTTTTACAATCATGTTGGATAGTAAACCATACATTTTTTCCGAGTTCAACCTTCCAAAGATGGAAAGGCCTTTCACAATGAGTCGAACCATGAAACCACCATGGTTTCATCCAATCATCATCCAACCATCATCCAATCAGCATCCCATCATCCAACCAGCACCCCATCGCGTGGCCCCGTGGTGGCCAACCTGCGCCTTGGCCTTTTTCTCCGCCTGGTTTGGATGGGACATGGTGACCAAAGATCTGATGATTGATCGGTGGTATCTCAAGCCATAGGGGACCCGAGAAATGTTGGGTTTATTAAGTTATCACTACAAAAAACTAATATTGGATGATTTGGGGGTACCCCTGTTTGAGAAAGCACCATATTTACCCTCTGGTAATCCAACGTGGCAATGGAAAAGAATGAAAATCACCACCAGAAATTGGCATTTGAAAAGGCTAGAAGGCTTACCGACTGAAAACAGTCAGAAGAAGCTACTCCAAGGATGACTCGACCTCCGTGGCTCGATGCCCACAGCAGTTGCGAACCCAGCCGCATCAAACCGCTGGCCTTGCGAGAGGATTTCGACACGGCTGTCCAACCGTCCTCCGGGGCGCGAGTCTCCCTGGTTGGTTGGGTACTTGGGGAAGGTACCGAAATTCTTGGCAGAAGCTACTGGAATGGTTGACCATCCAACGCTTCATAAGCACAGTTCCATGACGCTTGGGAATTAGTTGTTCATATTTCTCAGCTTCTTTATATATCAAAATGGAATTCCCCAGGCTGATGATGGAATCGCCTGGGTGAATGGAAATCCCCAATATCATCTGTTGTTCATCTGGAGTAAGCTTCGATCAAACATCAATAAACTTCAGGCTGATTGCTCATCCTATCTTATAATGGCTTGTAATGGTTCACAATGGGCTTGTAATTATTTATGACTATGATGGGCTTGTGATGGGTTTGTGGGAAACTTTTGCACTTCCATAAATCCGAGAAATGATGGGGAAATCTTCACGAAACCTTTATCATTTATGATTCAAATCAGGGTTTCCAATGTAAATGTTCCCCGAAAAACTAGCCAGTGAATCATCATTAACCATGAACCATTTGTTTTTATAGTCACTCAGCACCATTGACCACCATTATCCATCATGATCCCTATAAATTCCCATAGTTTCACTATCATTCAACAACCCATTAACCACCAATAAGCCGGCGAATTCCACCTAAATTTGGGAAAAGTACAAAATGTTTAGAACCACCCAACCATTTTCAACCACTATCTATAACCATTAAGCACCATTTACCACCATCAAACCAGTGAATCCGCCAGCCCGTCATCTCGTCCTCTTCCTCCGGCGGCCCTTCCGCGGCAGGGGTCTCCTGGGAGCCAAGGTAGCCATGGGCCTATAATGATGATGGATGTGACCATAACTAGTTATCGAGACTGGGAGAGTTCATCCTTACAGGGGTTTTAACTGGGTGGGAGCCATAACTACCATGCTAGTCACAGCCCGTTGCTGGCAATCTCACTTCAAGAACGGGTAGAAGTGGTGGATAATTGAGGGATCAATATCCAACAATGACCATTCATTAAGATCCAGATGTGAAGCTAAAGCCCCTTTTTTGAATATGAAAAGGCCACCACCTGCTCCAAGAGTGTTCATTGTTAGCTGTGGCAGGCCGTCATGCTCAAATGGAGCCCGTCAGGGGCAGTCACTTTCCATCACTTCCGTTCACTGGGAATGATTAGCTGTCAGTAAGAATCAAGAACATTCATCAAGAACATTCAAAAGCCATCATGAACCATTAGCTGTCACTAAGAATCATGAACCATGATTGAAAAGCCATCATAGCATTTAATCAGCAAAAACCATAGTTGACCATGAAAAAACCTCTATGAACTATCATTGTCCTCCATTGTCGGTCTCTCCCTGCTCACTGTCAACCCAAAAGTGCCTGTCTCCCTCCCAACAGTGGCGGCCTCTGCTTTGGGTGCAGCTGGAGACTCCGGATGCTTGACCTTGCGGAGTAGCTGGGATAGAGCTATGGTGTTCATGGTCAAGCAGTGACAGGTTTTCCAATAGCAACTGATGGTTAACAAGGCTGATGGTTCATGGTCAGTTCATGGTCAACAGTAACTGATGGTTAACAAGGCTTCCAAGGTTCCATTGTTTTTCATCCCAAGGTTCCGGGGCTCCAGAATGTTCCAGGGTACCAAGTTGTAAGCTTCCAGGGTTTGCCGGGACAGGGTTCCAAACTTCCAGGACTCCAAGGTTTTGCAACTTTTCAAGGTTCCAAGATCCAGGGTTTCAAGGTTCCAGCATTTTGAGGGTTGCATCGTTCCAAGGTTGTTCATTGTGGGTTGTTTGCAGGCATCACTGTCCATCCCTTCCATTCATCAGCCATGACTGCCGGTCATTAATCAGCAAAAACCAGAATTGACCATCAAAACCATTAAAACTATCATTGTCCTTCATTATCGTTGGCTATTCGTGCTCACTGCTATGTCAAAAGTGAATGCCTCCCTCCCAGCAGTGGCTGCCTCTGTCTTGCGTGCAGCTGGAGACTCCGGATGCTTGACCTTCAACGAGCAGCAGTGGTGGAAAGATAGAGCTTTGGTCTTCAGATGTGGTCAAGTTGGTTGATATCAACATCGGTTGGCCATGGCTATAACCAGCTACTGTCATCCTTATTGCAGTGGCTTCTGAACTCAAGTTCACCACAGTAGCCGCACATCCAAGTAGCAAAGGTAGGGGAAGTGTCGAAGGGATCAGCGCACATAAGTTCAAATCGGTTGCTTCACGTTGATTGTTCCTGCTACGGAACAGGTTTACCATCCATTTGCCGCTACCATTCCCTAAATACAGAGTCCAGGTATGCTTCTCGAGTATGCTTCGAGTAGGCTTGGGAAAAAGCCGGCATGCTATGACGAGGCAATCACTTGCTGGACATATGAGATGATTCTTATATTTGTTGTACCTTTCCGCTTGGTTGGACGATCTATAATCTAAGGGTTCCATACGCTACCAACTGCTCCAAGATTGTTCTTTGTCTTTCTGTTGCTGGCTGACATGCAGAAATAAAGGCCATCAGGAGACAACATCATCGATCCCTTCCATTCATCAGCCATGACTGCCGGTCATTAATCAGCAAAAATCGGAATTGACCATCAGAACCATTAAAACTATCATTGTCCTTCATTATCGTTGGCTATTCGTGCTCACTGCTATGTCAAAAGTGACTGCCTCCCTCCCACCAGTCGCTGCCTCTGGCTTGCGTGCAGCTGGAGACTCCGGATGCTTGACCTTCAACGAGCAGCAGGGGTGGGAAGATAGAGCTTTGGTGTTCAGATGTGGGCAAGTTGGTTGATAGTGGCCGACCATGCTTAAGCATGGCTATAACCAGCTACTTTCATCCTCACTATAGTGGCTGCTGAACTCAAGTTCACCGCAGCATCACATCCAAGTAGCAAAGGTAGGGGAAGTGTCGAAGGGATCAGCGCGTATAAGTTCAAGGATCGGTTGCTTCAAGTTGATTGTTCTTGCTACGGAACAGGTTTACTAGCGTGCGCGCGTTTGTGTGTACCATGTGCAGGTGTCATGCTTCGCAAGTATGCTTCGCGGGTATGCTTCGAGTATACTTCGAGTATGCATGGGAAGAGGCCGACATGCTATGATTGGGCAATCATTTGCAGGATGCATGAGATGATTCTAATATTTGTTGTACCTTGCTGCTTGGGGGGAAAATATATAACCTGAGGGCTCCATACGCTACCAACATCTACCAACTGCTCCAAGATTGTTCTTTGTTTTTCTGTTGCTGGCTGACATGCAGAAATGAAGGCCATCAAAAGACAGCATCATTGTCCATCCCTTCCATTCATCAGCCATGACTGACGGTCATTAATCAGCAAAAACCAGAATTGACCATCAAAACCATCAATTCAAAAAATCATTGTCCTTCATGATCGTTGGCTATTCGTGCTCACTGCTATGTCAAAAGTGATTGCCTCCCTCCCAGCAGTCGCTGCCTCTGTCTTGCGTGCAGCTGGAGACTCCGGATGCTTGACCTTCAACGAGCAGCAGGGGTGGAAAGATAGAGCTTTGGTGTTCAGATGTGGTCAAGTTGGTTGATATCAACATTTGGTTGGCCATGGCTATAACCAGCTACTGTCATCCTTATTGCAGTGGCTTCTGAACTCAAGTTCACCACAGTAGCCACACATCCAAGTAGCAAAGGTAGGGGAAGTGTCGAAAGGATCAGCGCGTATAAGTTCAAGGATTGGTTGCTTCACGTTGATTGTTCCTGCTACAGAACAGGTTTACAAGCGTGCGCGCGTTTGTGTGTACCATGTGCGGATGTCAGGCTTCGCAAGTATGCTTCACGAGTATGCTTCAAGTATACTTCGAGCATGCGTGGGAAGAGGCCGACATGCTGTCATGAGGCAATAATCTGCAGGATGCATGAGATGATTTTCATATTTGTCGTACATTGTCGCTTGGGTGGAAAATATATAACCTGAGGGTTCCATACGCTACCAACATCTACCAACTGCTCCAAGACTTGTTCATTGTTTGTTATTTGTAAGCACCATTGTCCATCCATTCCATTCATTAAACGTGATTGGCTGTCATGAACCAGCAAAACACATAATTGACCATCAAAAACCATAACTGACCATCAAAAACCATCATGAACTATCATTTGTTAAAGTGGTTGCCTCCCTCCCAGCAGTGGCTGCCTCTGGCTTGCGTGCAGCTGGAGACTCCGGATGCTTGACCTTCAACGCGCAGCAGGGGTGGGAAGATAGAGCTTTGCTGTTCGCTTGTGGTCAAGTTGGTTTATATCAACATTTGGTTGGCCATGGCTACAACCAGCTACTGTCATCCTTATTGCAGTGGCTTCTGAACTCAAGTTCACCACAGTAGCCGCGCATCCAAGTAGCAAAGGTAGGGGAAGTGTCGAAAGGATCAGCGTGTATAAGTTCAAGGATTGGTTGCTTCATGTTGATTGTTCCTGCTACAAGTTGGCTTAGTGCATCTTGCTATCCAATTTCTTGTCACTGTCCCAAATCAGCCAATATTAATATTGATTTTAATCATCAAGTAGTAAGAATCCAACCATTTCTGGGGTCCCCTATTTTGTAGAAACCCCCATATTGTTGTGCTAATCAGAAAGAGCTCAGAAATCCGACGTCGGGTCAGTAAATCCCAGCAGGGCCCCTCAGCACTGGTGACGCAATGGGAATTTCCCCAGCGGTTGAGAGGCATCCCCATTGACAGAGTGCCGCCCTTGGCAGGAGCCAATTCTGCGAGAAAGGAATCTTTATGGGTTGTAAATTGTGGCCCACCTTCCAAACAGTACACCTGAAGTAGTAGAACACATGATGTCACATGGTCGCTTGCACACATGTTGCTAGGTGAATGTAGGACAGAAAAACCATGCACCAGTACGTAGAACCATGTATAACATTACATCTTGAGAATCCTACGAATACAAGATACAAGTTGGTCAAGATTCGCCATCCAAGCGATTCTGATAACCAGCAATGCCTCCCCCAACCGGTTTGGCGAATCGCAATCCCGGCGGGGCACCAGGAATTGGACTGGAACCCTCAAACCCCAGGTCTCACCGATTGAATCACCGCCTCCAAGTCGTCTGCTTGGTTCTCAGCCCTGGAGTCAGCCTCTGCTTCTGCTTCGACCTGGATTCATTAAAGTTTCCAACACAAATTGTCGAAAAAATCTGGGAAATTCAATGGGAAAAAAGGCAAGGCATAGATAGGTATGTGGATCCATCAGGGCTTCCAACGCAAATTTTCCAATTTTTGGAGGAAATTGATGCAGAAAAAGGCAAGAAATGAGTAGATACTTATATATTGATTGTATTTATGTGATTTATATGTGTATGTTTGTATCACCCTGGAGCAGATGCTGCATATCCCCCAGGTTCAATATCTAATGATTGACTTTCTTTGTGATGGCCTGAGATACTACTCAGCCACAGACGTCCGGCTCCATCGGTCAAGTATGGCAAACTGTTTACTGACCGCCAACGTAAAAAAAACTCAGAACTGGGAAGATAGGCCCTACGGACATCACATGTGGGGTCCTTGGCAATATGTTTTGACCACACAAAAACCCACGCGCAAGGCCCCAGTTCCCCGGGCACCTTGGGTGGTCGCGGTGGTGGCAACGGAGTCTCGACGGGAAAGGCTTGTTGCCATGACACCTCCCCACGCCTCGCGACGTCACATGGAGGTGCCAAGGGTGCCATGGAGGATGAGCTTCGCATGGGCGAACTACGACAATCCGTGGCAAACCTGTTGGTGCGATCATGGTTCATTGGATATGACCAACAAGTAAATCATGTTTATAAGCAGTCAATCATGTGTCTAACCAATGAGAAGGATTGAGAAACCCAAATCAACAATGATACAGACACCCCAGCAGTAACCACGATGCATCTGTTGATTGGAGACCATTTAGTAGGAAAGTGCCGTTTCTAAGGGATACAGCGAGCCATTGTTTTTCCTCAGCCAGGGGGTGATTCCTCGTTGGACCTCGGCTGCTCTGTCCCATTTGATGAACTGCTGTGCCCTACAACAAACGAGGGCACGAAAAGAAACCGCTGCCGATGTCTCCGGACGAGTCAATCGCTAACCATCAAGAAGCATACTTAACAATGGTTGATGATGGTGAATGATGGTTGACAATGGCTAGTGACGGTTAATGATGGTCCACGATGCTTAGTAATGTTCAATGATGGCTAATAATCCGTGATCATCTTCATCGCCACCGCAGGTTGTTTCTCAAGCTGCCAAACAGGTTGGGCAGAGTCCGTAGCATCTTATTGTCATTGAGATACTGCAACCGTCCTTAACCATCATTCAGCATCATGATTACGCATCATGATCAAGCATCATTCAACCATCATTAGGCATCACTTGGCATCCTCAATGATCCTTAACCATCACTAATGATCATTAAGCAATCACTAGTACGCATCATTAAGCATCATGATCGTGCCTTTGTTGGTTATTGGCCATCATCCCTCAAACGATCTCTAAAGATATGGGTCTCTGAGTTCAGGTTCGAGGTCGGTACCCATCCCAGAGGGCAATCCTCCCAACAAACACAGCGGCCCGATGACTTGGAGGCATCTCTTCCATGATCAGAATTCTCCCCAAACCACGGCTACGTAATCATGTTTCTAATGTAATGTATCATGATGGCGGCTTCTTCGTGAACGTTTGGGAATCACCAGCGGTGTATATTAGCTATCATTAACCATCATTAACCATCTGGGTGGCGGCTGGACGGGCAGCGGAAGGGGAATGAACCATCGTTAACCATCATTAACCATCATTCATCATTGTTAAATGCTTAATGATGGTTACATGTGTTGTTCAAAATTCCTTGTTCCGGGAACGGACATCTTAGCGGAAAAAATTCTCTTTAGCGAGGCTTTAGCGCACTCCATGTTTAACTTTCGCGGGCCCAAAGGCTCTTTGTTTTGGATGGTGTAAATATGTGTACATAAGGATTTCAAATTTCAAAGTATCCGGCTATCTTGGAGACCGGACATGAGTCCCCTGTCCTTGAGTCTTTGCTCACCTTTTCTTCACACATCTCATCTGTCCATCTCAGGATCTCCCCGAACAGTCTTCAATATAAGAGGCCAACATGCCCATCTCATCTAGGACGGAGGCTCTTCACAAAGAACCTGATCTTTCGCGATGATTTTCGCGAAACTTTAGCGAAACTTTCGCGAAATGACTCTGATCTTTCAGAACCTGATAAACTTCATATTTTGTTTTCTTCATTCATGTGCTTCTGGGTGACGACTTTGATAGCTATTGGTCAGGCCTTGTATTGCCCTAAAATACCTTATATTTAAAAGCCCAAGAGAAAGGAATGGCATTGAAACATATTGGGTCTGAGATAACAGTACAAAATGAACTTGCGCAAGATTTTTCGCGAAAAAAAATCTCTTTAGCGAATTCGAAAAACAACTTTAGCGAATCGTTGATTCATGACATGAAAGTTCGTGGTAAGCTAAAGTCCTGACAAGGACCTTTTGCGCGACTCCCGAATGCTCCTTTCAGAAGAACATGACCATTTTGGGGGCAGCATATCATTTATTGATGCACCCAGCCCATTACCTTGGCGGAAAACGTCAGCCACGGGAACCACGGAGGGAACCCAAGGAATGTACCCATGGACACCTGGGGCTGGGTTCCCCATGACCCCCAACGCACCAGCGGCTGTGATCCGAGATGCCAAATCTTCAATTCAGAGATTTCACCTTGAAAATTCTCGTCCTTAGCTGGTCACAGGCAACCTTTTCCATCGAAAAACAGACAAAGAAAGAGAGAGAGAGAGAGAGCGAGATCAAGAGGTCATGACAAAAGGTCGATAGAATAGTAGTATGAACTAAGCATTAGCCTTATCAATATGATATCAAGAGAAATCGATCAAGAGTCTGATAATGGTTTGTTTATGCTTATTTCATGGTTAGGTCTGATTCTTCAACCACCAACCACCGGAAATGGCTATCTTTCTAGACAAGGAACCAGCAATTTCAAGATGAGTAGCAAGCACCAGATGAGTCGACCCCTTCATAGATGGTCGGCAGGTGATGTCCGTTATATTTCCCATCTGGCCCATCTGGCCCATCTGTCTTTATAGAAGTGTCGATGAGTACAGACATGGTATGTTTGTGTTTTGGTGCAACACCCACATGCATATCTATATTGACACATTCGGTTGGTCTTGCTCCAAGCAGGCCCCAAGATACAGGCCCAGAATTGGCGGGAATGGCCCAGGAACCGTCATAAACCAAGTTATGGATAATCCCATCCCTACCTAGTAAATGGTTAGTGACCATGGTTACAGGGGTTTAAACCCATTTTACAGGGCTTTTACCATGGTTACATCCCATTTTTTTCAATCCAGCTGCACATCCAACTACTCCCCTGTATTGTTAGTCATTCCAATCACTGTCGATCACCAAGCGATCAAAAACCAAACCCAACCAGCATCACCAACCACAATCATAAGCTCGTCATTGACCGGTAAACAACCCTGATTCCATTAGCCATAAGCAACCATAATCATAATCCCTCTTGATAACAAGTAGAAGACTAGTACAAATCATTCCTAACCACTAGTAATCCTGTTAAAAACCATTCTTAAACCGCTATTGACCCTACTGATATCCGATTCACCCTATCAGAAACCAACCATCAACCATTCATCACAAAGCTCCTCATCCAAGTGGCGCTGGACCAATTGGACCCACCTGGCAGAAGTCAGATGAACTTTTGCCAAAGCAGTGCAGAGTTTATCTTGGTGGCTTTTAGATCGCTAGAAATTTGATGGCTTCAGTGGCAAACAATGGTACAGTAAATGAATCATATCCCTAAGGTAGTAGCTGGTACCATTTCTCAGTAATGGTGACTGATAGTTTTTGATGGTTAACAATGGTCAATGATGGTTATCATATCCCTAGCAGCCCTAGCAAAGTCTCAAAACCTCAGGCAGTAGCTGGTGCAGCCACCCAGTGGCACGAGTTCTGCATGGTTGAGCCACCCGTGCCGTGCCTACGAGCAGCTTCCTTCTATCCAGGCTTCGAGGCGCGTAGCCTTGAGGCTGGACGCCTCGGTAGTATGTGGATACCTGGTGGGTCACCCAGCATCTTGGCATCTCAAAAAATGGGTTCAACAAAATGCTTGGAATGTTTACTAGGTAATATCAATATCATCCAAAAAAATGGATATCTCAACAAAAGTGAGCAGTTTCGCCACATGGCTCGTTTTGAGGATATTTACCGAGGTGGTTTGACCCAAAAAATGCTCAGGAAACTGTTGGGAAATATCCCGAAACAATTAGATATCCCTAAACATCGTCAAAAATGTTCATGCGGGATATTTACAAGGTTCCCCAAAACATGGTAAATATCCTTGGCAACTGTTGGGATGGATTTACCAATGGCTTTGGGATAGTCACGTTCGAGACTGCCCAGATGTGGACTCGGCTACCCGGCCCAACTGAACACCGTCCTGCAACATCCTGTCGCGGCAGGTGAGAATGATGTTGCTCAGCATTCGTTGAGGGACCCCAAAACTTGGTCTGTAAGGGGGGAATGAGCTAGTTTAATGAGAGATCCATGTTAATAAACCACCAATGGTTTCCCATAAATATCTGATGTACCATGAAATATAAGGGTTGATTAATACGCATTTACCCTTCGTATCTTGGCAAATAAACTCTTGGCGTTCATGTTAGCCGTCAGCAAAAAAAACATCTATTTCGGATCTGCATTGGAATTCCTCGGTCTCACACCTGCCATTTGCATTTTGTAGAATGGTGGGCGGCAGGATTTTCCCTCCAATAAGTTCTCCAAGCACATCAAAAAAACAACTTAAACCCTATAGAGTGGAGGGATGACATGTGCAATGTAGGAAGCTTTTTCCAAGAAACCTCTCTGATGTTTGGGTTAACATTGACAATTTTCTAACAGGAGCGGAGTGATACAGAGCAGACAGAGGCTGCGGATGATACGGAATCAGCTTTTGTCGTGCCTGAGGTTGCGGGTGTTGCGGTCGTTGTGGTTGCTGCGGTATGGTAGTGGTGTATTTGGCTGGGAATTCTTGCACGGACTGTTCTTGCTGGGAGTACAAGCAGGCATGGGCTGTTTGGGTATGACGTTGGGTCTCTCAACGGTCTTCCTTACCAGTTCAAGTGGTATTTCGTGACAGAATGTCTGTGAAGAATTTTGACGGATCTGTAAAGATCCGAACGGATTGCCTTCCGAACAGTACATGAGATTCCATGATGAAACTAAATCCGTACATACTTCAGCACACACCATTGTATATTGCAAAGCGGTAGGTACAGTAGCATTCAACTACCCACATTCAACAAGGAACCCTCTAGAATGGAGGCGCACGAAGTAAAAAGATCTATGAAATGGAAAGGAGTCTCCCTGGAGATATCTCGGCAAGAATACTCATACACAAATGTGTAGTAGAATTGCAGTGGATTGGACAATGTTGGAGAGGCATGTGAGGTGAAAAACCTTGTTCGTAGACCAGCAGATCCAAAATATGGGAAACTGATTCACATCGACATGATCGTCGGGGTGCACTAGAGGTCCCACAAATCCAGGACACAAACCATACCTGGTTGGCGGTTCGTTGCCCCATCCAAGAAATATGCTTCTCAATTAGAAGGCATCATCCCCGAGTATGGTTGAAAAAATCTTTGAAACCACAGGATTCTGCAGAATAACATCCACGTGTGGCTATGGAATGGAATTGCTCATGACCCAGGGTTCAAAAAAGACGACATCAACGGAGTTTCTGACAGAATGGAGTAGCATCGGTGCACAGGCTGGAATGGCAATTTACAATGCTAAGGGTTTCCATTGACCATGCCATGTGTCCGCAAGATCAACAGAGTTTTCCGTATGTCTCTGTGTGCTTAGGGCCCTCAGGATCTGCAAAATGGCACGGACAAAGATCAGCGGAGCTACCAAGAGAATGGTGCTCGGGAGTCTGAGGGCTATGGAATAGACTGACATCGGTGTGTGGGCTACAAATGGCATTGTACAAAGCTGAGCAGCTATGGACTTCTGTGTCATGCTTCCCGCAAGAACCAAAACCAAAACAAATAGCATCTCCGGTCGCATGAGTATTTTAGATAAATAATTATGTTTAAAAAAATGCTTTTAGATATGTAAAAAACTTCGAAAAATGCCACGTCTTTGCAGATCTTCGGATCTCCGACTCTGGGAACCACCGGTGCCACCAGGAGCTCAGCGGTGCCACCACCACCCGGCTGACCTCATAAAGCCCGTCTGGCTGATGCTCAGCAGGTAGCGATGTGTTTCCCCTGCAGCGGATGCAGCGGTGGAGCTGTCACCATGGTGCTCCCCGGTGCCAGATCCGCTGTGACAAGTCGGTGCTCATCGTTGGTGCCCTGCTGATAGTGGTCATAAGTCATAACCAAATATCGACCCAGTTGACCATCATTACAGAACCCTCTATGTAACCATGATATGGTTTGCGTAAACATTGACCAATCATTAACGTTGGGTGAAAGCCTGTGAAATCAACATAGCTTCGCCATCAGACAGTAGGTCTTCAAACCAAAGATACCAAAAGTAGGCATAGAAAAGTATCTCAGAATAGTATGAGGCGATAGTATGCCCTGACTCTGCATCATGCCAAAGCTTGGCTTGCCCTTAAAGCTGTCACTGCACCAACTAGGAGGGACCGCAACCACACCCCACCATCAATCGGTAGCATTCAACAGGAAACCTGCAAGCCCCCAAGTCATTGGTTTGTACCAGGAAAACGCTCAAAAACCGTAATCGGTGCTGTAATTGTAAGATATTGTAAGTCCATGTCCTAATTAACAACCATCAGATTCACCATAAATAGCTGGTGATACCATCAGATACTTATGTTGGTGGTCTGCTAATACGGATCTCCCAGTCTGTGAGAACTCAGTCAGATACGCGAATTTTACCCACGGTTCGCCACGTGAGTTGGTCCAAGACCGGTGTACCTGGTTTCACTGGTGGTTTCCCTATTAACTTTTGGCTAAGTAGCATCATTCTAGTTCATTCATATGCAAACCACCACTCACTTGTGGGGTGGTGCCCTAAACCTAGGGTGGTACCCTACCATTACTCGTGGTTGTGACCAGCTGGATGATTGCGTAAGCACCACCATGGCGACCAACCCACTGCTACGACCTCCACGGATGCCCTGCACCACACTTTGCGGCTCGCCGCGCCTAGAACCAAGCAGCCTGGCATGGTGAGCCTGACGGCAGCGTGGCGTTGTTGTCCCATGCAGAAGTGGGTATGGATCAAAATTATTCACCCTCAATATGGCCATTCGTAGTTAAAATCTATTGTGAACCAATAATTTTGGGGGTACCACTGTTTTAGCATATACCTAGGTCTCTAAACGCAACAAGACGTAGAACATTGCTATGTGAGTTGCACCAAAGATTGGTCTCCAACTTTGCAAATACAGAGTGGTACCCCCCGAGTTAGTTAAAAAGTTCGTAAGGTAACTACCAGCTATGGAAGGTATACCTAAAATTGAATGGCTCATTGACCAGCGTACAACTAAGGGGCACCACTGTGTAGCCCCTATCAGCCTATGTAACTCCAGATTGGTAAAGGCCCATGCCTTCGAAACCGCCTCCTTGACCATTTGATCATCACTGCGCGCGGCAACAAAAATGGCTGGTGCTCCAACTCATCGTAGGCAACTGGCCATGTAACCAAGTGGTTGTGGTCAAGGGCCCCACCGCTGATGAACATCCTCCAAAAGACCCAAGACGTCCAACTGTTGGGATGTTGATGTTCACCTAGCGATATTTTGGTTGCTTGGTGGCCAAGTCAGTTCTCGCAACATGGCGGACGGTGGGGTACCTCTACCAAGAGTTTTGTCCCAAAATCTGCTGGTTTTCAGTCACTAAGGTTTGAACTGAATGGCACACAATTTTCGTTTTCTACTATATCTATTCCAGCGATATTGTTATGGCTAATTATGATTCATACGTTCAACCTACATCCAATGCAAATCTTCAAGGAAAACAAACGTTTAAAAAAATCCGAATTAGTGATTTTAGGCCAAAATCCTAAATCTATCAAACCTTTGTTGAAAATCCAAATCAGCTCCACGAAACAAAAAAAGAACGTGCCGCTTGCATGTGGCCCAGTGTGGCCAATCATTCCCGACCAAAAACCGCGTGGTTTCCCGCCACCGCTTCCCAACGCGCCCCCGCAATGCTCTTCAATCCAGTCGTGCCTCTTCTTTGAGGGCCCCCGAAAGATCTCCACGATGAGAGACCTTCATAGTGTGAAGGTCGTGCTCTGAAGAGGTTGGCTAATCATGAAGGTCCCAACATTAACGAGCAACATACCCTCAGATACGCCACCAGTGACTAAGATTCGGAAGTTGGTTGCTGGTGATTAATGATTGTAGTAGGAATAATAGTAGGAATTGGGAACAATAATGGTTTATAATGGCGATCTTAATTGTGGTAAGAAACAAATTTTGGGTTGGTTATGGTTGACCATTGCTTAATCGATGGTTGATAGTGGTGCACTGATGGCTACTGATCCTTGGTGATGGTCAATTTCTTGATGATGTCGGTCGTGTGCACTGTGTAAAGGAGGTCTGAGGGATAGTTAAGAATGGTTAGTTTACCAGAGGGTAACAACCTCCTACTCTGGTAACTGGAAGCACAAGGAATGGCAGTAGTAATGGTTTCCTACACCATCAAAAGGAGTCTACGAACCTCTGATGGTTGAAGTGGTGAGGTGGTTCATGATTTTGAAAATATCAATGGCTGACACTGGTTGATGAGTGCAGTGCTAGTGATTCGTAAGGCTGTTTTTGCTTCATCATAAATCCCTTGCCAAAAGTCTAAGTTTAAGAGATGGTAAATCCATCTCTCAAGAATTCCAAAAGTCTAAGATGTCTAAGTTTGTGGCTATAGCCCGTCCAGTTCCGGGTCGATATTTATGTGATGAGATCTTGCTGATGGATGGGGAAGCGACAGCGTTGCCAGCGGGACGCGCAACTTAATCTGTGACCCGCGGCTCACCCGGCTGTGTCGAAACCGCTTCGGCTGCCAACGTTTCTCTGTGTAGTTGGGAGGGGTCCCTGTGTGGGTGGGGACCTCCAGCCATAGGGGGAATTAATCGACGGTTATAACCAACAATAGCAGGGGATGTACCAATTATATGATCCATATAAGGAGGTTTCTCAAGCCATAAGGGACCCCCAAAATGGATAAGCCGTTGTGGCTCAGACCTTCACGACCGGTGCGGTTGTTACCCCCCCGGTACGAACTGAGCTGTGCCATGGTGTCACGTGGGTGGCTTCACGACGAGTTGTTTACACATGGATGGTCAGGGAGCAATACATCCTGGGAGTCTGGTGCTACCTACAATTTGTTTGTGATTGACAACAATTGTGTTGGCGTTGATGGCAGTGACCTGGTTTATCGTGGAAAGTTGCATTGCCCTGAGGAACAGATGATGGTTTGCTGTGTTGATGCTGGTGGCCAGCCTCATGCTTGCTCCAAGGATGTGACATGTGCTGCTGCTAGGTTGGTCGAATGGCGAATTCCTAGCAAATGTGTCCCAGAATGTGACGTGCAGGCTTTCCCGCAAGTCGCATTGCAGAATGCGATATACACAGGTGTGCGCTTTTTCCCAAGGGTCACGGATGAAACATGCAATTCTCACATGACTGCTGAGTGTGGTTTTGGTGACATTGGCAATGCTGATCCCATGACAGGAGCAACGCCCCATCAGGTGATCCAGGCAGGATCCAATGGTGGTGTATCGTTAGGACATGACCATGATGTGAGTAATAGGGGAACCATGGGTGATGAGGAACCTGGGAAACCATTGATGATGATGGCTGATTTTGTTGGGGGTAGGGATGAGCCTATGCCTTGTGACAGCATGAGAAACATCGAGAGTGATCAGTCATTGGGAACTACACTTGGATTACATGATAACCCTCGACCACATGCCGGACGCAATGCATCGGAACCAAATCATGCCCATTCGCTCAAGGTCACCCATGAGCATGAGCACCATGATCATTCGCTCACGATCACCCATGTACCTTTGCCTGAAGGAAGGGAGGAGGTGTACTCGAAGGAGATGAAAGGAGATTGGGGGCTTGGGGTTTTGGCTCCACAAGAGGTCAAGATCCTTCTCTTCCGAGTGGAATCAGATGTGTCGCAAGTTTTCCCAAAGGTTGAAGCAAATCAACTTGCTGATGAATGGTCACTAGTGGAATTATTCGCTGGTGGCTTTGCGGGATGGAAACAAGCCTCCAAGGCAATGACCAAGATGGGAGTTCCATGGAAATCCACTCATGCGGTTGAAATCCGGGAAGATATCGCAAAGCTGTATTGCAAGACGTTTGCTGTGAATCACATATTTGCTGAAACTGATGGCAAGTTGGATGACCTTTTTCCCTTGAATGCTCATCCGGTTTTGGGTGATACCATGTACATTGGTGACATTAGAAATCCTGATTGGATTAAGCTGGTTCCATGGGCGAACAAGATTGTTGCTGCGATTTCCGCACCATGCCCACCTTGGTCGAGATCGTCTGACAAAGATGGATTGCATCATGCTGATGGCAGATTGATGATTGCTACAGCGGTAGCCATGAAGTTTCTGCGACCACTTGCAGTGGTGCTTGAGAATGTTGACACGATGAGGGACCACAGGCACTTCAAGTGTGTGAGAGATGTGCTGTTGTGGGCTGGCTACCGTTTGGTTTGGGAATGTGCATCGGATCTTCGCAAAGTGGCACCCATCACCCGTAAGCGATGGTTAGCAGTGTTCATCAAAGACCAAGGTGAAATCAACAATGTGCAAGTTTCAGACTTCTTAGAAATGCCGCAACCCAATCTGGAATCGCACAAGATTATGATGAACTTGCCATGGGAACATGAAAAGGATTTGACGCTCACAGGAGATTTGATGGATGTTTACTCTGATGTCAGATTTGCCACCCGAAGCATGCGCACTCGATTTTTTCGAGAGCAAGGCCAGATGTCCTCCAGGGATGTGATGAACATGAGGATCAAACATGGTAGGGCAGTTCTGTCGACATTTCTAGCCAGATATTCCACCCAGCATGAATTGCCTGAGGAGAAGTTAAGAACAGATGGGCTCTTTGCAGAGCTTACTAGAGGGAAACTGGGCACCAGATTTTTCTCACCTTTCGAAATTGCATCAGCTCATGGATTGGTGCATGATTTGTACCTGCCCAAGAATGTTCACACGGCACACTTGGTTGTTGGCAATGGAATTTCGACTCAGCATGCCATCTTAGCGATGACACATGCCAGGAACTATGTTGATCCTTTGATGCGATGCAATCCCCAAGAAATGGTTTTGTATGCTATGAGGGACCGGATACATGCTGAGAACTCTGAATTTTCCGAAGATGAACATGGCTGGTGGTTGAAGCTTCAAACTGATGTGATTCCGGCTGCACAACCAGACATGGATGAAGGAGATGAGACCATGGAAGAAAGAACCCTGGACACGGTGTTGGATTCCAGTTCGGAACTTCTTGAAGTCCCGCCTACCTTGCCGTTTGCTGCCACATGCCAGATTCAATGCTGTTTTCCAGAGGAGACGCATGTGTACATTACACAGGGTGATATGTCATTGCGGCAAGTGTTGACTCACCACCGGATGACATATGCATTGGATTTTGCTGCACTCAATGATGACATGCAGTTGATTTCGGTTGATGATGTCTTACGAAGTGACGTGACTGTATATTTCCGCAATTTGGGACACATGGAAATGGCACTTGTGACACAGAAGGCAGCCTGGAAAGTGTTTCAGCCAGGATCCAGCCCGTTTCAAGAGATCTTGGCGATTGCTGACAATTTGAAGCTTCCACAGTTACGAGGATATGATATTACGGGGCACCCTGTCCAGGATCATGCATTCAACCAAAGGTGTGTGTTCACCATGCTCACATGTGATGCCATCGCCTTCGACCATGTTTGGGATTTCCAATTGATACACACGGGTAGCACCAAGAAGATGTTGTCTGAAATTCGTATGATCCTACCCATCTGCCGAGTGGCCAATGATCATATTGCTATCGTCAGCTCAGTGGCAAAAAGAAGTGAGGAACAATGTCTTATGTTTGACCAAGTGCTGTGCAAGATGCATCCGTTCCTCAAAACGCTGGGTTGGATTTGGATTCCAGATGAAGGCAAGTTGCTCGGAAAGTTTCGACCGCAGAGTGATCTCGCTGCACCAGTTTGTGCTATGCATTTGCCTCTGGTCAGATGTTTGTTAGATGGTGTCCTTGCAGCATTGCCGGGGAAAAAGGACATTGAATTCCGCTTGAAATTGGATGGTCTCATGATGTGGGACAAGCCACTGTCCTCCGATCTGACATTGGAAACCCTGGATGCTGTGCTTCAGTGTTGCCTTCACATTGTGGGCTGCAGTCCGGTGACATGGATCCATGGAGGAAAACGAATGCTGATGGATGATCGCTTGCTTGGCACCTTGCAATCCTACAGTGAAAAGTTGACATTATCCATGATTGGGAGATCCAGAGGTGGAGCAGGTGCCAAAACGGAAGCCTGGAAAGAAGTCAAAAATCAGCTCGCGAAACTGCTGATTCAAAAAGGTTGGTCGCTGGCCTCCCTTGATGAGGTGACTTCGGAATGGATTGAGAAGATTGGGCTGTCAAAGCTGCAAACGATTTTCAAAACACAGATGTCCCATGACAGAAAGTGGCACTCCGTGATGGATTATGCAAAGATGCGAGATTTGAAAGTTCTCCCTGATGACCCTGTGAAAATGAGAGCAGCACGAACCATTCAACAGGCACTTCGGAAAAATCGAGCAGCCGCACTGGTGGCGTCTAGATTTCAGATTGCTGATGGATTCTTCAAGACTCATGCGGACCAGCCATTGCCAGTGGTGAACACAATCGATTTGAAATCGACTGGCATTTGTTTGATGGATTTTGACCAAGCAGCACCTTGGTTGGCACGAGACTTGCCCGTGATTTCGGATGAGCTTGCGATTATCACGTTGGCTGGCCAAACCATTCCTGATGACTTCCCAGAACACAAGGAGTTGACCTTTCCTGCACTTGATGATAAACAGCGGGGAGTCGTACTGCGAGGTCACCTCTGGCAGCTTGGAGAACAGAAAGTCACTTGGAAGACACATGAACAGTCCATCAAACAATCACCAACATTGGTCATAGCCTGTACGATTTGGAGAGATGAAGTTTCGAGTGCACTTTGGGAAGACTTCGGCAAGAGTTTGGTCAAAACCACTTTCGCATTGATGGTTGATGTTGACACGAAGTCTCAGATATTGCAAGTCTGGGGCAGAAGCTTCAGAGATGACAAGATGAGATGTGATCCTGACAGGGCACATTCAGCCCAATTCCATTGTCGCATCTTCGCAGACCAGGCAGAAGAAATTTTGAAAACAAGTGGTAGAAACCACATCTACCTTACGCCAAAAAGTGAAAACCACCTATCCCATCCAGGATGGTCAATGCTGTGGTTCCCAGATCGTATGTCAGTTGACATTGCGGCGAGCAAAGCCACGGAACATTCTGGAGTCGTTCGAGTGAAAGGAAAATATGCCCTTCGAGTTCGTGCCACGATTCTCAGCCAGATTGCGAAGGAAGTCAAATGCTCAGTTGACACCACGGACCAATTGCAGATCCAACACCTATACAAACTGCAACCGGTGCCGATCGGCATCAAACAGGAGCAATTGGTGGATTGGGCATTGAGTTTCGGCTGGAAAATCCGGGTTGTGAAGAAGCTCGGAAAAGATGCCTATTTGTTAGGCACAGATGCGTCGCCCCCTCACCCGCACTTGAGTTTGAATGGCACGGTGGTATTGATCAAGCAGGTCACTTCTCAGAGAAGCCAGCAGCCAAATTCAGCATTGGTTGCAGGACCTCGTCAGGCGCCACTCAAAGACCATAAGGAGCCAGACACCAATGCAATGGAATTGCTTTCGGATCCATGGGCTGGGTTCCGAACTCAGCAGGGCTTGCCACTTGGATCAACTGGTGCATCGGCAGCCAAGCCCACAGTCAAGGCGGATGTCCCGATGGAGGGACCCATAGCTCAGAAATTTGCTGCCATTGAGCAGCGAATGCAGCAGCAAGATCAGCAGATGCAGAAGCTGGCGCAAGATTGTCAACAGATGACACATGTCGTGGGAGCTACACAATCACAAATGCAGCAGGTTGATCAGAAGGTCACTGGACTTGAAAGCAACATGAATCAATTTCAGCTTGATGTGAAGAACTCAGTTGAGTCTGCCATTGTTCGTGGACTTTCATCTCAGGACAAGAAGTTGGATGAGAAATTTGACAAGCTGATGCTCATGCTGCAATCGTCATCCCACAAACGCAAAGACCAAGCCCCAAGTGAGGATCATTTCATGGAATCACCGACGAAGGAGCTGTGATTTGTTTAGGGCATTGGTATGCTGAAGGTTGCAGTTTGCAATCCCACGTCACTTGCTGACAATGCATCCGCTTTTGATCGTTTGCAGTTCAATCTTTGTTTGGTTTCTGAGACCAGTGCGACCAAGATCACACAGGTCAAACACGCAGCTGCATACGGGAAGGTCGGAATTCAAATCATCTGGGGTGCGCCAGTGCCGCCCCAGCGAATATGTGTGGATGGTAAGGAATCCATAAGAGGTTCTTCTTTGGGGGTATGCTTGATGGCCAAACGGGGGACAATCATCAGGCCGTCTCGGGATGGTTTGCCCAGCCACTGGGAGAGCACGTGTCGTTTGATGGTTGCATTTGCGCAGATAGGTTCCTTCAATGTTAGAGTGATTACTGTTTATGGGGTGCAACCAGGAGCACCCCAGGCAGCTGCGAAAAATGCAACACTGTGGTATGCACTTTTGGAAATCCTAGCCTCGTCCAATGTTCCCACCTTGCTGGGCGGGGATCTGAATGTGAGGCCACAATCAATGGACACGTGGAGTGAGATCCAAGCATTGGGGTACTTTGAAGCCTTTGATCTTGCGTTCCAACGCAGTGGTGTTGAATTACCATGCACATGCAATGATGCCACGCGTCATGATACTTTAGTTTTCAGCTCTCATTTTGCCAGATGTTTCCATTCTGCGAGGGTTGAGAGGGACTGTGCTTTTCCATCGCACAGCCCGTTGATAGTTCAGTTTGACATGAAAGTTCCTTTTTATCATGGTCGCCAGTTGCCAAATCCTGAGCCGTTGGATTCTAGGGTGTTGACGGCTGAACTTTTTCAACAGAAGCAGTGCCATCTTGCTGATTCGCTTTACCCGGCCATTTCTAGCTCTGGTGATAGCTCATTTAATCCTGACTTGATGACTAATTTCTTTGGTAAGATTGGCAGATGTTATGAATTGGCCTATGACCAAACGGTGAGCGCCACCAACACTTTCATGCATGATGAGCACTTTTTTCCTCCACGAAGGAACAAGAAAAGAAAGAGATTGAAGCCTGTTTTTCCTAAAGATGTTCGTTGTGCAGCCGTCCCTAGAATGGCAAGAGCTGGGGATTATGAACCGCCTAGAGAGACTTCCAAATATCGGCATCGAGTGTGGGTCAATCAATTGCGTCGTTTGAATGCTTTGTTGCGGAGGGCCCTGAAGCAGGGTCAGGATGCATATGCACTTCCTCATGTAACACAGAACAAGCAAGAATGGCAGGCCATCGTTAGGAATAAAGCCTTTCGTCCTTCATTTGGCCAATGGATCATGAAACATGATTTGTGTGAGGTTTGGTACCAGTCGTGGGGATTCCCTCTTTGTTGGTTGCAAAATTTGTGTGAAACATTGCAGTTATTTGTGGATGCTGATATTGAGAATCATGCCAATGAAAAGAGAAATATGTTTCGACATTATGTCCAATTGGACTTGCTGCACTTTGGTGGATCTTTCTCGCATGCCATGCTTCGTAACCTCGACACGCCCAAACCATTGCATTTCCAAATCCAATGTGAGCATAATGCTATGAAGCTTCGACAAGTAGCCAAACAAAAGCCGAAAATTCGTATCTTGGAGGAACATGAGCTAATTGCAGGCATTCCGCTTTCTATTGGTAATTTTCAACGTGGTTTTGAAATTGATGCTGCAGATCCTACTGTGCTGCATTTGGATTCACTTCCGGATGGGTGTTCTGCTACATTCCAAGTGAAACAGATGCAAGCTTCGCAGGATCCTGATAGATTAGCTACTGAGTTTTTCAATTTCTGGGCACCATACTGGCTGCGGGATATTGGACCTGATTTGGTGGATTTTTCACAATGGCAGGGGTTTTTGGATATGACAGAACAGGTGCAGGCACTTCCCTGTGCTGATCTTCAACCGGAGTTCACTTTAAGTGATTGGAAACACGCTGTCATGCATACCAAAACGGAAAGTGCTAGAGGTTCATGTGGATTTTCGCAACCGGAACTGCGATATATGAATGACAAACTGGTTGAATGCATCTTGGCACTTTTCAACAATATGTCCCCGGCTGGTTTTCCCAGCTGGCTGATGCTTGCTCGTGTGATTCTGCTGCCAAAGAAAGTGGGAGCATCGGAATTTGCACAGATGAGACCGATAACAATCTGCTCGATGATATATCGAATGTGGGCCAAGATGTTGGCTAGAAAACTACTGCAACAGTGGAAGACTGCTTTACCGATGACTATTGTTGGCATGGTTCCTAACAGATCAGGAACGCAGCTGACTCTATCTTCATCGCTCAACATAGAGCATGCACTCTACATCCGTAGTGAGCTGGGTGGATATAATTTGGACATTCAGAAATGTTTCAATGCGGTAGGTCGCCTTCCGGCTTATTTGCTTATGGTTAAGCATGGATTACCGGACACCCTGGCACTTCAATGGATTAACTCATTGCATTCTCTTGGTCGTACGGTGAAACTCTTGGATTCGTATTCAACACCACGAAATAGCACAACTGGTATTGCGGAAGGAGACCCGCTTAGCGTGGCTACAATGATCTTGCTGGGATACAATTGGGCGCAGATAGTTGCGATTGCTGGAGTCATTGCCCAGGTCTTTGCGGACGATTGGGGGTGGCAGGCACACACTATTGAGCAGCATGTTCTGGCCATGAAGTTAACGCATGCCTTTTTGCAATCCCTTCGTCTTACATCCGACCCTGCTAAGTGTTGGTGTTGGGGTACGTCCAAAAAATCTCGACAGCTGTGGCATTCGGTGAACAGCTATGTGACAGGCAATCCGAGATATTACCATATAGTGTTGGCAGAAAAGGAACTGGGTGCTTGCCTACATTATTCTCGAATGACCAATTTGGGTTGCCTAAAGACCAGAATTGATGATGCTACACGTCGACTGAAAGCTCTTGCTAGATTGCCAGCGAGTGCTTCTCAAAAAGCACATCTCATTCAGGCGAACGTATGGCCTGCGGCTTTTTTTGGCACAGAGGTCACATATTTGGGTGCGAGGCACTTCGAAGGTTTGCGATCATTAGCTACGGCTGCATTAGGACACAAGACCAAGTGCACCAGTGTTTGGCTGACTTTGACAATTGCATCAGAGCATGTGTGCGATCCACTGCTGTATGTGATATCTAGGGTCCTGATGTATTGGCGCAGGCTGTTTGCGACTGATATTGAAAATGTAATTTTTTTCAGACAGGTCTTGGTGGAATCCCATTCGGACCCCAACAGGGCCTTTGGTCCGGCTGCCACTCTTCGATGTTATTTGCAACAGATTGGATGGAGTGTGTCTGATCAGGGGATGATTGTTGACCATACAAACCAAGTGGTTCCATTGATGTACATTGCAAAAGCCGAGCTCTGGGAACGGTTGTGGTCGGCTTGGGACCTTAAGATTTCTGCATATGTTCAGAAGCGGCATGGCTTTGACAATTGGCCAACACTTGATTCTGCAACAACTCGCAAGCTTGAAATGCCTCGAGATGTGCGTGATGAGGCGACGTTGATTTTCACACGAGCATTGAGTAGCATGTTTGCAATACATAGAGATCACATGGATGATGATGAGGAATTGGTGAATGCTTGCCCTCTGTGTGGGGGGGAAGATTCAAGGGTACATTTCCCTTTGCATTGCTCTTGTTTGGAGGCCTTGCGTTTTGAACATGACACGGTGTTAGATGCAGTTAAGGAGCAGATACCGCATCTTCTGTTCTTGCCGGTACTATATAGGCATCCTAGCTTGTCGACATTGCAGGCTATCAACTATCATAGGGAAATGGCAGATGCTTTCGATTTGACTCAGGTGGTACCTTCTCTGAATTGGATTCCTACCTTTTACACTGATGGTTCTTGTGCATTTCCTCAATTGCAAGGGGGTATGTTATCGGCTTATGCAGTAGTAGTGGATACTTTGCCGCCTGGTACAACTCAAGCTGCGGTGGCTGCTCAATACCGGGGGGGGGAAAACTTCCGCATACTTTGCAAACAGTGGTTGTTGCTCAATCACCGGGGCAACAAACGATCAATCGAGCTGAGTTCAGTGCTTTGTTGCATATTGCTAAGTCTACACCGGAGGCAGAAGTATTTACAGACTCGCAATGGGCGCTTGATACATTCAAGTTGGTGGCCAGCAATCCTGATTTTCGGGATCATGTTATGCGGGACAATTCTGACCTGATTTTCCTTTTGTGTCAGCTTGCACAAAGCAGAAACCTTCATGCATATCGCATTCATAAGATTCGTGCACACATGGATGACTCGGAAGTGACATCTAATCTTCAGCTATACCATGTCATGGGTAACCGCTTGGCCGATTATGCTGCTGGAAGGGGTACACTTTCTTCAGTGTCTGACTTTAATCGGGTTGCCCACCATGTGGGGACTTGGATGATGAATCAGCGAAGGCTTCTGGTGGAGCTGCAACCCTTTCTGATTTCTGCATTTCAACGGAGACTAGATGCATTGCAGCACTCCAAACAAACAGTTCCTTCAACGGGCATTTTCGATCTGGCATGTGCTTTGGACTGGACACCTGAAGCACCATCTCATTTTGAATTTGAGCCTACAGCTGACAAAGCCTTGAGTGGATTTCTTCCTGGGGCTGGGGTGTTCGAATGTATTAAGCGATGGGCCGCGAGACTTCGATGGCCACTTGGTGATACTACTGGTTTTGGAATTTCCTCTTATGAACTGCTGTGCAACTTTGTTGGAACAACTCACTGTGATTTGCCTCGACCTATTAATGCTGGGGAACAATATTTGGAATATGTTGAGACCAGTCGGGATGCTATGGCTTCGCTGCTACATACATCGCCGTGGGAGGCGGTTCGATTGCTGGAAAGTGCATTCACCTTTTCACGAAAATTTCTGGGTTTGAGTTTGATACCGGAGCATGTTAGCAAGTCGCACAAGGCATTTCTTTCTCTGTATGGCTATAAAAAACACGTATCTGGATATGTTTGTAGACCAGTCCTGCCGGAGCTTGTTGAACACGTGCATTCGATGACGAAGTTGGTTACTGAGTCGATCTTGAGATATCCAATCCCGTTTGAATGTTCACCAGTTGGACCGAAGGAGACCCACCCTTTGGATTCATTGACACATCAGGAACGATTGCGAATCTTGAGATGTAACTATCAGGAAGTCCGTCGACATGGAGTACTGAGGCCATGATGCCTGCCGTGTGCAGGTCTACTGTAGATATTTTTTTTTCGATGTTGCTAGTTCCATTAGTTTTGTCTGACCATTGGCCCGCGAACATAGTTCGCCAGCCGTGGTTTAGCTGCATCGCGACAGCAGCGTGTTCGCAACCCCAAAATGGATAGTTTATTACTCAAACTGATGAAAAAGCCATGATAACTGGAGGTACCCCCATTGGTTGCTGTGCGCACCTACAATTTGATTGCGTAGCAAATCATCAAGGTTCAAAAATCTTGAAAGCCAAGAACTTAACAATGTACCATTAATTATAGCTTTAAAATGATCGTGAAGGTATCCAGACTGGCTGTTGATTGGACTGCCACAGGTTTACTTCAAAGGGCTGCCGAGCAAACATCCCGCGAAATTTGACGTTGGGCCCATACTGGCGACCGCACCTGCCGCTTTCTAGGTTGGCTATGACGATGTTATCGGCCTTGGACTGCTGATTTGGAGCAAAGTTCAGAGGTGACAGCAGCCGTTGATGGCTGTGATTACAGCTGCTTGTTGGAATGACTACAACTGGATCTTGCTGTCTATGTTCAAAAATCGACGCACTTTATATGTAATGAGGCCACGCACTATACGATGTTGTGCAGCCAACAAAAAAGGCACAGCGAAACTCCACAGCAACAGTACTAGTCTACCTGTTGCACCATCTTCACTTATCCATTTGCGCGGGCAGCTGCTAGCATGACCACCCCCCAATTTCACTTGGTTGTACTGCTCTCTCCTCGTTTTTCCGCGCATCTTTTCAACTACCAGGCAAATGGTAGAGCATCTTTTCAATTACCAGGCAAACGGTAGATATAACTGCAGTAAAAGTATAGCTAAATGGCGAGTCTCAACCAGCTTGTAATGTTTGAATGTTTGGGTGTCGGATTGTGTGCGTCCTTCTCCTACCAAAGCCAGCTTCCTGAAGCCAGCTGTTGAGTGCGGTGTGGCATGCCAAGCTGCGGTGGGTCCATCCCCGAAATCGATGATGCGGCTCCTGGTTGAGCAGCTGATGCGTGTGCCACCAGAGAGAACAGCTTGATACGGCAACCTTCCACTGGTCTACGGGAACGCCTGTTTTCTATGTCTATCATTATCTGTCATTATCTATCATTACCTATCTGTGTATCCATCTATAATGTATCTAATATATCTTATCTCATCCAATCCAATCTAGTCATATGGCAGTTTTTCAAACCAAGGGACCCCCCAAAATCATCCAATACTAAGCATTTTGGGTAGTAAACCATCCCTTTTTGTTGCGGCTCACTCCTACAAGACACCACCATTCTAATGCGAAATGGCGGTTTCTCAAAATAGGGGATCCCCCACAACATCTAACATCAACCATTTATAGTATCAAACCAACCTGTTTTTGGGGTTCCCTATGGCTTGAGAAACACCAAAAACGAAGCATCCGCACACATCGTCCATCTTCCGCCTCAACGCAAAGGCATCCCATCTTGCGATGAAGGAAACGCTCATGGCCTCGTTGCTCGGCCGAAAACGCAGTTTCACTCAGATCATGGGTTGATGATGGTCAACGGGATGGTCAAGATATGTCAAGATAATTGCTAATGATAGGATAGACCATAAGGGAATGATGAGGGAAACCATGTCTATCATTTTGTTTCACCTTGTTGAGGTGATGTTTAAGATCATGTTTCAAGAGAATTGATAGATAACAATCGCGCCGAAGACACTGAAAGACTAAGGTGTCAGGGTTTCTGAGGCACAGTTCTTCTCCAGTCCTGCAAAATCGACAACGGAAAGTCAAAGCCCCAGGATTTAGGGCCTCCACTTTTGAATTTGATGCAAAGGATGCCCCTCTGGTGATCTAACATAGCTGGCTGGAAAATCCACCATAAATGTTGGTTTTCCTAGGGTTTCCCTCTGAAAATGGTAGATCACCGGAGGTGATGACTTAGGATGGTCAACTGGTGGTCAACTGATGCTTCATTGATAGCATCTTATTAGAGCAGACGAATCTAAACATGCCGGGAGCAGCTGGTACCTCTAAACCAATGGTTGGAGCTAATAATGATAAACCTAAGGTAAGCTTACTGATGGTTCATCTATGTATCTTAGAAGCAGTCGCTGCCAACAAACCAACGGTCAATGTGCTTGGCAGGCACAAGCGTCAGTCGCAGCGCTCAAAAGGACGGTCACTCTAGGCTGGTGAGGCGCTTCTTTCTGAAACAAATGGGTGTTTCTCAAGCCAAAGGGAATCCCAAAAATGGTTGGTTTACCCCTATTTTGAGAAACCACCAAATGGAAAGGATGCAAATGGAAATTTCTCCATCGAACACATGGAAAAGCACACGAAACACACAGAATCCGAACTCAGTGCTGGAACTGAGGCTGGACCGCTTGAGCGCTCCAGGCCATCATTCATCAGGGTCGAATATGTGGCTGCGGGTCAAGGTCTTACCAATGGCTGTTCACATCCCAATGACCAAGCCAGTCAAGTTTTTGGGATGTTCATCCTTCCATTCTTGGGTGCAGTTCGTCGTGACCCATAGACACATTTGGATATGTCCATGGCCATGGTGGGGCCCCCAAGGGAACTGAGGTAAAGAAAAAGTGTGCAATTCTGGGATGTTTGGTGCCCTCAGGGACCAGGGTGAACATTCCAAAGAGCAAACTGCTGGTTTTTTTCCTTGAACTTTGTCTCACCATCCAATTGTATACAGCTACATATCCTCCGAAGATAGCTATTCAACTGGCTAATACAGTTAAGTATGGTTACTTCGGTGAACTATGGTGAAACTACTAGGGAACAACGCCATTGGTCGCCTGGGTGAAATGTACGTCTTTGTGATTTTTGCTACTAGAACTACGAGCACAGTAAAAACGTGGCAAAATGTCTCCGGCAAAAATTGCTATTTTTCTCTTCACTTGGCCTTCTGCAAGTGCTTGCCCAAGGCTTTCAACAAACCGTGCGGCTTGACATTGCAGAGACTTCGTCTCCAAACCCATTGATAACATCTTGTTATCAAGCGCGGGTTCATTGTGCTCTGGCCCTGGTGTCTCTGCATGCCCCACCCCACCCCACCCCACCCCATCCTTCACGTAGCATCAACTTCACGTAACATCAACTTCACAAAGCAACTTCAAGCGGATGTTCACATGCCCCACCCCACCCCACCCCATCCTTCACGTAGCATCAACTTCACGTAGCATCAACTTCACGAA
>VSDK01001664.1:92537-103555 GCA_009767595.1 Symbiodinium kawagutii | reverse complement strand
AAGCGGATGTTAACATGCCCCACCCCACCCCACCCCATCCTTCACGTAGCATCGACTTCACGTAGCATCAACTTCACAAAGCAACTTCAAGCGGATGTTAACATGCCCCACCCCACCCCACCCCATCCTTCACGTAGCATCGACTTCACGTAGCATCAACTTCACAAAGCAACTTCACGCGGATGTTAACATGCCCCACCCCATGAGACACATAAAACGCCTGTTTGTACCAGGCGACAGACAGCGCTGTTGGCAACTACTATGGTTAGGCATAGTTCATAGCTCAACCATGCTCAACCATGGTTACTTCGCTTGGCTTCAGCTGGCCGCGCCATGGCTTCCCACTGTCACCTGAGTGCCCGGACGCCACCCAGTTGCTCCTCCAGGTAGTAAGGCTTCTCCTGAGCGCTGCGACGTTTGAAGTGTCGAGGCGGGGTCAACCAGGCGATGGAAGTTCAGTTCACCCCACTGATGAAGGATAGAACTCCAACTAACCAACTATATGGTCCTGGAACTTCCAACCAGCCAACTAGTAACCAAGTAGGAAACAACTATATGTGACTTTGAACACTTCTTACTGAAACGGGCACATGTCACGGTTTCTTAGTAGCTGGAGGCACCCCGAGTCGTCCCAGTTTCATCGTTTTTAGCAATAAACCAACCAGTTTCGGGGTTGCCTATGGCCTGAGAAACCTTCATGTAGTAGGAGCCACTTGGTAGTAACCAACGAGATGGAACCCACCAGTTCAATGGGCTGCTTTTGCCATGGTTACGTTACCACGAACACAACTTATCACCCGTGGGCCCTGGTGAACTGCACGTAGCAGCTGTAAAATGATCATCGATATCCCGAGGATTGTGATGCTGTGCCATGTTGTTCGACCGAGTCAACAAATGGTGGTTTCTAAAATGGAGATACCCTCAAATCATCCAATATTAGTGAATATTAGTGATTTATAGTAGTAAACCAACCAGTTTTGGGGTTTCCTATTTTGAGAAACCACCAAATATGACCATCCCCTCCGATTTCGCCAGCACCTTTCGCACTCACGTGGAGTGTGCTGACAACGTTAAGGGGTTGACCGATCCCTGACCTCCAGCCCTCTCCCGACCGGCGGGACCAGTCCCGGAGGTTCACAATGCGATCGCCATCAAATTCTAAGCCATCGAAGGTGAAGATGGGTGTCACCTGGAGATTGACTGTGGGTTGGTCAAGGTGCACGTAGGCTTTGATGAACTCATGTGAAGTTGGCTGAGTTTGACAAAGATGGGTTTACCACAGGTTGCTCAACATGGGCGAGTCAACACATAGTCAGGTTGTGAGAATTCGCTCGAACAACCCAACATTTTGCTTGGCACGAAGCAGTTGAGAAAATAAACAGAAACACATGAGTTTGCAAACGAAAATCACAGTTGAGCACGAAGTTCAACTAAGCATCATCATTACCCAAATTGTGATTCGTGATGATGAAATTTTGATTCACTCCATTCATCAATGGACATCGCACAGCCGTGCCCTCCACCTTTTCAGCAACCACCAACTGTTGTCGTGTGCAGCTTGCCCACGCTGAGTTTTAGCACGGGGGAATCCCCAGGCCCGCGAGCCAGCTGAAGCTGACCATCAGTTTTACATATTCACCTCCATTCACTACGCATTGCACATGTGGGATGGGGATGGTTGGTGAACATACCAACCATCAACATATTTACATATTCACATGTGGTGGTGGGTCAAGCAGTTAACCAACCAATTTCATGGGGATGATCACCAACTATTTATACGGAAAACAATGGTTAATGATAGGGGAACAAGGGGTCCAAGGTTTTGAACCATTGCCATGTCATTCTCTAAGTATTCATAAAAGACTTTTGTTTCTACCAACAGTATATACCGTAGACGTGTATATCTATGTTTTTGTCTTTCTACACCATTCACATAATATGTATATATATATATTGCATATAGACATACATATTATCTATATAATATATAATTACCGCAACCGTATTCCAATCAACTAGTATGCAGTCAACATACCATAAAGCAATGAATATACGTTTATACATGAATACCCTACTATAATGTATACCCAAATTAATAGTATTAGTAGTATACATCAAACTTCTATACATCTATATTGAGTATAATACCCAAATCAATCATATACCATCTGTACCATCCCTGCTACATACTATATACAACATACCCAACCAAACCATCTGTGGTATACCATCTATACCCTACTTGGGACATCAACCCAGCTGTCCCTGCACTCGCCTCCTCGCTCGAGCGACTCTTCGCTGCGCCTGGGCCGTTACCATTTGCACTGCCCCGCTAAGGGAACCCCCCGGTGGCCATCCGAAGATGGTGAAGTCATGGTTTCTTGGGGTAAAACCATCATTGAACCCATGTTTGAGCCATAACCTGTGGTAGGTGAAATGAGAGGTGGTAGGTTGAATGATAGGTCAAATGGTAGGTCGAATGGTGGTGAAACAATGGATAAATTATGGTTAAATCATAGGTTAAATGGTGTGTGTGTCTAAGATTGGAGGGAGAATAAGCTGCAATAGGTAGTTTTCATTAGGGTATTTGGGCCTACTAAAATAATATGAATGTTTATAAGTATAGTGGTTGATGATAAGGGATGAGAAGCTACAAAAAGACCGACCATATTCAGATTTGCCAACCTTAATGGTACACCAGGTCTGGACACACCCTGCAAACAGGGTTTCACAGCTTTCAAGAGGAAAAACCACCCTCTGATCATCATGTTTCCACTGCATGCCGTAAGAAAATGGGATAATGTAGACAATATGGATTCCACCGCATTCTCCTAGGTGTCATGATTATTTGGCTATGATGGCGATATCTCGTGCGTGATGCATGGGTATATTTTCTATCGTTAGAAAGGCTGTGAGTCACAGCGGAAAGGCCACACGCTCGAGTAATGGCAGATGTTCAGAGTGAATGCGCATGTATATATTGCGCACATCACATACAAACGTGACATGAAAATGTAAATATTCTATGTGCCCTTGCATGTCTGGCGGTGTTCAGCATAGTGGTACCCCCCAACTGTGGAATAAGCCGTGGAATACCCCTATAAAAGCATCCACCATCATTCTAGAGCTTCTGAAATCTGAAAGCTCCTTGCCCTCAGACCTCTCAGATGTCCTGACGGCTTGATCCTCGTTTTCTGAGGGTACGGAGGCATGTTTTCCCACACCTGAAGATTCCCATCAGAATCAGCCCATATTTCCGCAGCACTCTTACCAACATATTGCATGTATGAGATGCATACTTGAAAGCGTTCCTAGTATCAATGTGTATCTACATATATAGATTCATACCTGAATCCATGACAATGAACCAGCTTTTAGAATTCCTAGATGCATCCTCTCAAATTTCCTCAAGCCCTGACCCAGCCCCTGCGTCTTTTGTTGCACTGCCCGGACGCGTCCCGGAGCCCAGGCCCTTTGTTGGCCGTGTATCTGTCCCTGTTGGCCCGCACATCAAGGAAAGGAAAGAGAGTAGAGTTTGTAGATTGAAGTAATCTTTGATCATGTTTCTATATTTGTTCCAATCTCCGCTTGATGTTTGATGACGTAGATCTGGCACGGAAACCATCGCGACTGTTTCCAGTGGCAGGGTCGCTTGATCTAGTGGAAGCTCTGGTTGGTCGATAGTGCTTTTTCTCAACGTCACAAGTCGTGTAAATTGATGTCCAAACAGTACCGTGCACACTTTATGTATCTTCAACCTGGCGTTTCACAGTTGTGTAGGGCTTGCGCTACTGAGCAAAACCCATCGGTGACAAACAGTTGGTGAGCAACTGGTTGATTTCCAGGTTTGTTCACCAACAATTCAGCAGTTGTACGGCAGCCATCAATAATGGGTTCTACGAGATTCCCATCATTCATGGGGGTTGTAAGTGGTACCCCTTAGCCTTAGTTGCCATATGAGCCATATGTTATTAAGGGTCCCAAATATGGAAGATATAACAATCGCTCATTACCTGGCGAATCTTAAGCAACTTATCACTGCTGGAGGTGTCCACCTTGCAGGACTCTCAGGGATTAAGAAGCATCATGTCACCATCCCCAGGAATGATGGCCTTAACACTTGATCCTCCACAAAACCCCTGAGGGGAACGAGCTGACCATCTCAACGGTCACCTTTCCGAGGCGGGCCTCACAAGTACCGAGCTACTCAGCAACTTCGTGGCTTGCAGGCCAGGAATGCTTGTGAGTTGTACAGCGTGATTAGGATCTGTGTGTAGGGTCTCTGTCTGGTTATATATGGTTGATAACTAGCTATGTTCAATATGATATAACCATGAGTGGTTGATATAACCATGAGTGCTAGAGATAAGCCATTTGACTCAAGTTATATCTCCCAGAACTCGATCGCCCTTGTTATGCTCACCAACCTAGCTAACGTTTCGGGGCACCGCTCTGTAGTTATTGCTGGCCATTCCGTTGCTTGCGCAGGCGCAATGCTTACACGAAGGAAAGGTGGTTAGTGGATCTTCCACGTAAGGGTACCATTTGGGTGTTTCTTAAAATAGGGGACCCAAAAAATGGTTGGTTTGTTCCCATTCATGGTTGTAGAAGCGATGATTTGGAGGTACCCCTATTTTGAGAAACCACCATTAGTTTTGGACAGCCTAACCAAAACTCTCACCTCACTTCCGATCGCTGGTTGGTACTTGGGACGGTTGGCTGAATTGCAAATTGCCTCATGGACAGCTTGGGCACACGCATGTTTTTTCGCTTTAATGGCTCGAGGAAACCTAAACATGGTCCCTGGTTTCACATGATTCTAATTACACCATTTGATTGCGCAAACAATCTTGCAAAAATCCCTTAGAGAACCAGGGTTTTGCTTGTGCCAAGAATTGTTGGGGCAGGGCCTTTCCTGCAACAGCAAGTTCTTGGTGTCCTTCAGTTTTCAATCCTCATTAACTTGGTTTAGGTTCACAACAAGCTGTCCGCACAAGTTTATATACCTGGTTGGTGGTTCTAACCCCTCTGAAAAGTATGAGTTCATCAACCATCCCGAATAGAGGAATGATAAATCTTTAAAATCACCAACTGGATACAGTATATACACAACACTTGGCAATAATCAATTCATGAACTGGCTCTTCATGTCATGGCCACTGGCTGCAACAACCAAAGTTGCTGGAGGGGACAGTGGTGCCCGGGTCCGCATCCCTGCGCGCAGGAACCGACTTGCCGGGCGCGGCTCACTTCTTCTTCTTGTCCTGTCGGCAAGGTTAAGGTCCGAACTTGGAGAATTCCATCAATGTGGAACTTGGAATCGGCCTTTGGAACTAGAAGCTACCAATATTGGCAATATCACATAATTTCATTCAGGTCCGAAATAACTTTTGCAACGATGCCTCTAGCTAGTTCTTCCGACCTCCTGTTGGCCAATTCACCAAACAACGAGATCTTTGTTAAAAGGAATGGACTTTCATTTGCTTGTAAATTCCGGCATGGTAGGTACCCTCATCAACAGTTCCCCTGTCGATTTTTCAGTCAGTTGCCGAGCGAGTTCACAAGCAAAAAGGATGCAAGAGGTTGCAAAAGGGCACCGGCCTTTTTCTTCTTTTTTTTGTCCTTCTTCTTTTTTTTCTTGGAGGACTTTTTCCTGTGGCAAAAGATTGATATGAGACATCCATGAAACTATGACCTTCAGAACAAAGTCGCAGAGGATTCTTTTCGTTTCGCCCAGGAGACTTGACAATTCAATCTAGCATCTGTATGATTTGACAAAGATGAAATGATTTGCCGGTGCCAAATCTATTCCATCTTTGAACTTGCTTCGCGCGTGCGGACGCCAGCACGGCCAATCACAGACTGGCCATCAAACCTGGAGGACTAGTCCAACCATTCGGTAGCGCGAACCATGAGCAGGAAGGGGGTACGAAGGAATGGTGACAATTAGGTCTAAGCAACGCGGACGAGATGGGACGGGGAAAAAATAGAAATTAAAAAATCGAGAAATCTAGATGCATGTTGTTTTTAGGATCCTTTCAAGGATATTTGCTTGACATATAAATCAAAAATTTCACGATCACAATGCCCTTCAAAAACATGCTTCTTGAAGGACCCATGTTCTACCTCTTAAAGCGCAAAACCACACTGATGAGCACACTTAAATGCATGACTTTCATGTGTATACGCGTATCCCTGCGCAACAGGCTCCCAGGACATATAATACATGGTCGTCAGACGAGTGGTCTGACTAAAGTGCATGTCTTGAAATGCAATTCAACTAAGGGGATGAATGCAATGATGTACAATGCTTTGAAAAATGCTTGATGGGCAGCCAAAATGTGCAACATCACATCATACCAATGATTTCTTGCCACAAGCCGGGGACCTTTGCACGACAGCATCAATCATCTTTGGATTTCATGTGCCCTGCTTCCTAAAACAGGAGCAACTGGACCTCGCTAATGTTAGCTTTCGTGAAACCCATAAACTCTCAGAAAGCTCCAGAAACTGTCAACATTCCCATGCATAGTTAGATCCAAACCTCCTATATCGCGGCGTTGGCACCATCAAATTGCATCCCTATACCCTTGATGAGCACCTGGCAGAATCATTTTCCGACTAATACTTCTGGTGATTTAAAGCATGTCCACGACCAAGGGCCACTGTTCAGCAGCTCTCAGAGTTTTCAACTAGTTTTTAATTTTCTTTATAGCAGCTTTTCCGTCAGTGCCAAGTCTCTTCTTCTTTTTCTTTTTCTTGGAACTTGACCTCAGGGCGCTGCTGCTCGGCGCTGCAAAAGATGAGGCTGGGTCCACGGGGAAAACAGCATGGCTTCTCACATAAAGCACTTCCGGTTACCAAGAAATGCCCAGCCCTCACGGCTTCGGCTACTCACAGCGGCTCTAACGGCAGCCAGCAACCACCAAGCATCTCATCCCCCAAGCACCTGCAATGGTGGGCTATCCAACTTATCAGCTCCACGTTCTTGCGGCCTCCTGGACCACCCCACAACTACCCTCATCCTGACTCCAGGGCTCCCCACGATGAGTCCTGGCAGGCTGTCGATGGTTCACTGGTCGACCCCCACCCCTTCAGCTTGATCTGGTTGTGAGGGTACCCCAGCTCTTCACATCTCCATCAACTCGTCTAGCCCTGGAAAACCATCCACATCTGTAGGAATTACTAATATCAACCCATACCCAAACCAGATTCACCTATCCATAGTGGTTGGTGCCTTGACCCAGCTCACCATGTTGATTTGCTCGCTCGTGGTGATGGGAACCATCGCCATGTCGCCATGCGTCCCAAGGCTTTAGGGACATGTTCCAGAACCACCAGGTGGGATTTCGTTGTGGAAGCCTAACGGGTTCCGAACCCCACCAGCTAAATCGTCTCCTTTGTTAAATCCGTTCCACTCCTTCCGAGATTTCTAGGGGGAAGAATGGCTCAACCATATTTGACTCCACACTTTCCTTGCGTTTTCACTCGGCCATGGGGACCTCTTGGAGTCGCTCCCCAAGGTGCTGCTGGAGCCGTTTCTTGGATGGCCACAACCGGTCATTGTTGGGATCATACCCCACTGGTTCTGTGGGAGTTTCTTAAAATAGGGAATCCCCCCAAAATGGTTGGCTCATTACAATACATGACTAATATTGGATGATTTAGGGGTACCCCTATGGCTTGAGAAACCGCCATGTAGCTCTGTTGTGCCCGTTGATGTGAACACCCACCCTTGCAGCCAGGAACGCACGGCACCTCATCAGAATCCGAATCGCTGGAGTCGCTGTCGCTATCCTGTGCAGCTGGAGTGGGAAGGTTGGAGTGCCGCATCGAGAGCGGTTGATGATTGGTGATTTTGGGTGGCTAGTGATACTATGTGGAAATTGTTGACTGATGGTTGATCCATGGGACTAGAGCGACCAACAAACCATCAATGACATTGATCATTGGTGGTTGTTAGTGATTGTGATCAATGGTATCTCCCAACTGTAGTTTGGTGATTTCATCTGCCCTTGAACAAGCGACTGTTACCTGCCACCAGCTAGATTGGTAGCTTCCCCAGCTATGTTCAACAACGAATCGGTAACGCTATAAGTTGGTTGAGATTGGCCATTTATACAACTTTCGGTGGTTGAGATTTTTCCCGTAGACAAAACCGACGGCGCCACCCTTCTGTAGGTAGTGCGAGAGAGAGGGAGAACGAGAGCGCGGTTCTCCATATGGACAGAGTAGTGATATATGATGAATTGTATTGTATCAAGGAATCATCTTTTATTCAACACGTATCAGCTACACATACACAATATAAGCAAGTGATGGACAAGAACCAAGAAGCAGAGGGAAAATAACAAGATTCCTGGTGCACAAAAGGGCTTATCAGAACATCCAACAGCGCATCCTCGAAAAAATGCCGGCGGCTACTTGGGTGTGCATCCGCACTTAGTCATTGCTTAGCAACCATACTTAGAAGGATGATAACTCACCATGTAGGGTTATTGAGGATGGCTATATCCCATCTGTAACCCAAACTGCACATCCAATCCCCAGAAAAACAGGTGGGATCCTAAAATTTGATCGCCAGATCCATGAAACGTGCTGCGCATTTGACCATGTAAAAGAACCTGGTGGTGGTCCATCAACGTTTGGATAAGAATTGGTTGAAACCAGTGCCAGGTGACTCGGACGGCATCCACCACCCCGCTGTGCCCCCGACACTCTCGACCTCCTCACCTTGGAACACGGTGACCCAGCAGAGTTTGATGAGGCGGCCATGCATCGGAAAATGCAGACATAATTGTGTATCTATCACTGTATAAATGCATATGTAATCATCTACATACACGCATTCAGCTCTAGACACATTGTTATATACGATACATCTGAATTCTCGTCGATGTCTGTGGCGGTTCACTAGTTCAAAATATCCCTTTGGGAGGCAGACAATGGGTAGTGCGCGCAATTGTTGTCCATGGCTATGGCCGTGCCCCTTAAGCAACCAATTGGGTGATCATTAACTGCCAGTGACTGGGCGCACCATGCAATTGGACACATATTGTTTAATTGCACCTGCACATCCAAAAATGTTCTTTGCTTCTCTGATCCACAACCATCTTGACTGAATCAAACAGCTTTGGACTGCACCGCGGGGGTCTCCAAAGCTAGGAAACGAGTAAATGCGGCGACCGAGTCCTGTATCAGCTGCTGGAAATGCACGCATGACCAAGTTCCAAAAAACATCGTGGGTATGGACATGTATGGACTACATGTGAGCCTCTTCCGTTGATATGCTGTTTGTTAGCTAGTGGTTGGTCTGATCAATGACTGCCATCAACGAAAGTGGTTGCCCCCCAGCCAACAATGGGGTCTGTTGATCCTGTTGATTTAAGGTCTAAAGCCAGCTGAGTGACATGTGTGTTCTGTAATCAGAAGCATGAGTAGTCAACGTTGCCTGCTTGCCTGGTAGTCAAATACAGAAACTTGACATGTGCATGTTCTGGCACTGCTGGATCATCTGGAAAGGTTCGACCAAGAAATCGGTCCATAAACTCTTCCCGATGCTGGTGCAAGCTAATTGAGTAGTCACAATTGGGGTGGAATCGCATCAAAGGCCCCCAAACGTTGGCAAAAGAGGGTTCTACATCCTATCGATATGCTTTGAAAGCAACCAATTCTGCAAATAGTGATAATCACTTGAATTATATTTCTTACTTAATATGTATGTGTATATATATATACAATTCACTTGTTGCCAAAGTCATCAAAATGGCGTCTTCAGATGTGCAAATCGTCATAGGTACCTCAGGATGTTCAACCCACGATGAAAATCATAGCTGCATGGTGTGTCAGCCGAGCGTTCTGAGCTCTGCACTCGCCGGCTCTTCATCGTCGTCGTCATCTTCTTCTTCCACAAACTGATCAAGCTTTTTCTCCTCCTGGAGATGCATGGTGAGTGGTTCATGGCTAAGGATAACGATTGAGGATGGTTAATGTCGATTGATGTTGGTTAATGGTGGTTATCTGCAGGTTAGATCAGGTAAGCTGGTTGGCTGCTTCCAACTGTTATTTTGTTTGTTTTCGTACAAGACCTTGACATATGTCCATGCATTTCCCGCCTTTGAATAGAAAACTTCCCTTTTTGAGGTGATTTTGAAGGTAGTCGACGTGCATGAAACAATTCTGAATGATGCCATTTCAATGATTTCAATTGCACTCAACTTGAAGCCCCTGGTGACGACTGGACATCCGCATTGAGATCGGAGACCCCCTGTGGTGAAAACACGTCAAACCCAGACTGTGCTGAGGATCATGTCGGGGGGAAGAGGGGGCCAGTCCGCTTGATATGATGCTGGCAATCATTCGTGGGTTTCGTGGGCCGTATCCCTTCCCATACTTGCGCTCCAGCAAGAGTAATACACACGCTGATGCAAATGTCGTCTCAAGAAAATCGCCGCACCATTCTCCTAAAAAACATCACTCAGAATCATCATGTTGACAGACAGCACCGCCATTGTCCAAAACAAGATTCTGCCCCATTCCCAGCTGCTCGGGATGAAAAACACTAATTTCAAGTATCAATCTCCAGAGCAATTGGGCCGGCTCTGTTCATGATTCCATTATTTGGTCTTGAGATGGGTAGTAGACTAGGAGAACAATAGAATTGTGGGTGCAATCAAGCATGTTTTTGATTAAACAACCACTAGCCAATGACTATTCAGCAATGGATGAATAGTTGTTGATGCAATGGTTCATAATACTATGGGAAAGCGAATCTCCAGGTAACCACTGAGGTCTGCCTTCTTCAGCGTGAACATGTTCCGACACTGGAAGAAGAGATGTCCCACTGAACCACACCTGCGCTGGGGCGTTTCAAGACTACGGCTTCACTCCAATCAAGGTTTAAAATACCTATAGGAAGAAGTAGGAGATGAGAGGACTGGAGAGGACTGGAGAGAAGAGAGAGGAGAGGAGAATCAAAGAGAAGAGAGTGAAAGAGAGAAGAGGAGAGGGAAAGA
>VSDK01001664.1:51044-92473 GCA_009767595.1 Symbiodinium kawagutii | reverse complement strand
GGAAAGAGAGAAGAGTGTCGTGAAGATCAAAGGTGCACAAAGGTGCATGAATCTGTAATCCATTGTAATACGGCTGTGGGTCAAAAACCCTGTACCCCTGGTTCCCCATCATCTTCCATTGCTTGCCCCCTTAAAATGGTTGGTTATCATCCCCATTGCTGGTTAATAATGACCCAGCTCGCCATACTGCAAGACATGTCAGATGGTGGTTTCTCAAAATTGGGGTACCCCCAAATCATCCATTATAAACCATTTATAGTAATAAACCAACCATTTTTGGGGTTCCCCATTTTGAGAAACACCCAGATGTAAAGATGAAACCGGTGAATCCATGTGAATCAATGCGACCGTCGTCCAAGACCCACCTCTTACAGGCTCCAGGGGCTATGGTACTGGAATGCCCTGCAGCAGCGCCAGGTTGCTGGGGATCGTTGGTTTGGGCCCAGGATGTCATATGTGCGCTGGTCAAGTTGTAGTCATTGGGAATTTCTATGACCATTTCTATTGTATACAAAGGATGACAAGTAGTGATCGTTGTAGTCTCATTGGGAATTTCTATGGTTAACCCCATGATAAAAAAAGTGGTTGACTTTGGGTGAAAAGCAACAATAGCTGCAAACATTTGGTTGAACCAATAGCAGGAAGTAAGAAGGTTGGTGTTAGTTCGATTCGCGATGGCAATAATAGGAAGAATAGCAATGATTAGCAATAGTTTGGTGTTTTCAAAATGGTGTCCCCCAAGTTACTGGTGGTTTCCCTATTAGTACTGGCTATGAACTTTGGATGTTTGGCACCACCATTTTTAGACAAGCCCAGTTGTACCAATAACTCGTATTGATCACGGTTAGTTCTTGATACTATCAAAAATATGACCTCCAAAAAGCTATGCTTCAAAAAAATCAGCCAAAGATGTTCAAAAGCACCAAGCAGTTGGTGGTGGAAAATGGAACCCGCGCATGGAACCGTTGGAAGCCCTATGGGTACGGGTCAAAACCCTGTACCGCTGGTTCCCCCATCTTTTCCCAGCAAGTTTTCCCTATGAAGTTGTTGGTGACTATCCCCCATGAACGTTGGTTGATTAAAGCCTTGACCCACAACCATGGCATATAGCTGGAGTATATCCCCTACTATTGTTACTTCCTATACCCTATCATTAACCATTCACCAGCTAGAAATCACCATTGTTGTTGGTTGATCAACCAGCTGTATCCCTACTATTGTTGACTATACGGGGGCTGCTTAAAATAGGGTACCCCGAAAAATGGCTGGTTATTACTATGCATGACTACAAATGGATGATTTGGGGGTATCCCTATTTTGAGAAACCACCATTTAGCTGGTATATCCCTCCCGTCGTTGGTTGATCCACTGGTCCCCATCCCTACCGTTGGAAGCCCTCGGTTCATCCCCCGACGTTCCAGCACCGCTGCGCCTGTGAGCTGCGCCAAGCGGAAGAGGCCGCGGGCCGAGCCGTTGATCTCGCCGCCGCCCAGGTCCTCCGCGCGTGGGGATGGAACGACGGGGGAGATGGTGGACCTCCCAGGTCTCCGAGCCGGGATGGAGAGCCATGGTTTGATCGTGGATGTTGTCATGGTGGAATATGGCCATTATATGGTTAATTATTGTGGTTGGCAAATAATCAATGGTAAGGTTTGTGTTGGCAAATGATTCCCTCTGGCAGTCCCAACATGGCAGGCTGGACAAAATCCCCAGCATTTTGGCCACGGAAACCCCAGGAAATCATCAGAAATTCAGCTATTGATGATTGGATTTTCCAGCCTGCCATGATAGTTTACCAGAGGGTAAGTGGTTTCATCATGGAGGTTGTTATGGTTATATGGCAAATTATTAATGGTAAGGTTTGTGTTGGAAATTAATGGTGAGTTTGATCGTGAAGTTGAAATGTAACGTTATCTTATATCAATTATGGTAAGGACATAAGAGAGTTATATGATATGGAAGTTATACTGGCAAATGATCAACGGGAAGTTTGATAGTGGTTTTATGATGGTTGTAGAATGGTTCTATAATGTTTATGCAATGGTTACATGATGGTGTATAAGTGTACAATGAAGTTAGTAATGATAAGTTTGATCACGGTGAAGGACATGGTTGTGAAGGGTGTGATGTTTATAGTGGTTAATTCTGGTCAATGGTGATTTTATAATGGTAAGTCAATGGTGAAGGGTGAGTAATGAGGTTTCTAATGGTGAAGAATGGGTGTTAATAGTGGCGGCTTGCAATGGTTGGTGTTGATGGTACGTAATAATGGTTAGTTCAGAATGGCTAATGACAAGTATGCTTAGTAATGGAAAAAGTTGATAATGATGATGATAATTGGTTTATAGTGGTGTTTGTAAATGTGGTTCGCAATGGTCTGGTGATTGAAAATAATGGGTAATCATGATTGTCAAATGATGGGATGGTTGATGCTTGTGATGGTTAGAATAGTGTTTACAAGTGTTAATAATGGTTTTCATAGTCGTAATGGTTAGTAGTGGTTTGTACTACTGGTACGTAAATGTGAATTCATAGAAAGTTAGTAATGGATTGTAATGGTTCTTGTAATTGTTTGAAACGGTTGTATACTTAAAGATCATCACTAATGGTTTGAAATAAAAATTATCCAACCAGTAATGAGTAGAAACAGAAATTAATAACTATATAACCCGTACCGACCATCAACTAACCATTGAATCAAAAGAGATTTAGTGCTTAGTTAAAGGTGAATAATGGCTACTAAATATGACTAGTTCATACTACTGGTGAATAATGGTCAGGAAGGGTCAATATGACCATGAACTAGTTAATAGCCATTATCAAGCTAGTAGCCATTCACCTTAATAACCATCTTAATGCTAATCATTGACAAGTGAACAATGGTTCATGATGGGAGTTTGTTCAACTGGCAAGCTGATTCCATGCTCATGGTAACACTTATGGTTGGTTGAATGGAAAGTTGATGATGGTTGACTATCGTTAGCCGTTAGCGATGATTAGATGAATGGTAGTGCTTAATGGTGGCTACTCAATAACAAATTAATAACTAGTGGCTAGTCACGAATGGCTACTTTGCATAGTTTGTAGTGGCTAGTTATTCATGGAGAATAGTGATGAATAGTGGCTACTTAGTTAACAATTATGGTCAGCGATGGAAAGTTGATAATGCTTCGTAATGGTTCAGCGACAAATTGTGAGTTAAAGTTGATGGTAGCTAGGAAGGTTAGGAAGCTGCTGGTTTGTAGTCGTTGATTAAACATGGTTAGTTGATTAATCATGGTCGTTTAGTCAGGGTGAGTTTGTAGTGGTTAGTTCATCTACTCAGTAATAACTTAATACGGCTGGATAAAGTTGATCAACTAAGTTGTGGTCAGTTTGGAAATTAGTGGTTCGTAGTGATGGAGTAATAATGGTTCAAACATGCTTAGAAATGCTTGGTACTGGTTGGTAAGGCCAATTAATCGACTAAATAATGGCTAGTCTGCAATTTACTGGTTCGTATATGATGGTTGATAGTGCTTATTCATCATTAGTTCATATGACTAGTTGACCAATAACGTTGCCTATGGTTAGTGAATCAGCATGCGGTTCGTCGGCGCATTGGTCAGTTGATGGTGAACGTTCATGTTAGTGAACGGTTAATAGGGTCCATAATGTTTCATCCTATTTGCCAATGGTCCAATGGTTCACCGGAATTGTTTGGTGGTTGATCTAGTTGGTTAAGCAGTCATTCATGTTGACCATAATGTTGGTAGAGAATCCAGTGTTATCCCTCTTGATGAATCCATAATGTAACAGGGAACGCATATTGGCCAAAACATGGCAACAGGACTGCCAACCAACAATAATGGTCACGGATTGTCAATGAACCATGGTTACAGATGCTTTCAGCCATATTGTTTAGAAACCAACATACTAGATGAGTCAATACCAACCAGCCAGATTTGGGATATGTGAACAGCCATAGCTACAGAGTCTTGACCCAGAGTCGTATGACGGTCTCAACGGTTTCTTTCTTTTGGACCTATTCGAAGCCAGAGTTTTGGAAGGCCGGCACATTATCCTATTCACGATTCTTATAATGTTGGATCCCATATTGTTGCCTGCTATCGCCGTTTATCCTGATCAATCCCACCCAGTCCCACAGCTACTGAGGTACGCCTCTTGTTGTTCGCCCTCTCCGGCATAAGGATCGTAGCGGACAGCCTGCATCAAATCAACGCTTGTGGTTTCAAAATGTGAGTAACTACCATCACGTGCCGTGCTAGGCATACGTGTGAGATATTTGAAACTTAAATATGAACTTTGAGACCTCTAATTCTCTCGCAAGCTCCCATCAAAATGATATCCTATCACACATAAGGGCTTGCTGGGTAGTGATTCTCTATCAGCCGAACGTCCATCCGACAGTGGTCGGCTTGGATTATCATTGGTCATATCCACTATTTTTTGGACTTTGCGAGTTATCAGGGAACAAATCCGCTCATCCTGGAGTAGATACCGTAGATACCCCCAATGTTTGGAGTCCAGTTCATACTCCAGGATGGTTGTAGCTGTTAAATCGACCATTACTGTTGGTGCTATTGCCCACTATTACCCATCATTAACCATTGGCCCCCTATCATTAACCCTTCTTCATGGCTATATCTCCTATAAAACCCTGAAAACAAATCCCTATTAACTATCATTTACCGTCATTAATCATCATTGACCATCACTAAGCATACCTTGTTAACCATCATTAACCACTATTAACTCCAGTCCTCCAGGATGGCGATGTGCCTTTTTCCAGACCTCAGTGGTTTCCAGTGATCCAGACGTGCTCAGACCTGGGCGGCAACTAATGGCTGAAGGGTGGTCAAGTGCTGCTTGATGGTGGGCTTAGTGGTGGGCCTAATTGATGGCTAATGATTAACCATTTATGCTTTTTTAATGGATAATAGATAGCGAATAGATGGTGAATAGATGGTCAATAGATGGCCAATAGATGGCCAATAGATGGCTGATAGATGGCTGATAGATGGTTGATAGATGGTTAATGGTGATGGATAGATGCGCAAAGTGGTGGTTGATCGATGCTTGAAGGTAGGATTGATGGTTGATGGCTGAGACTGATTGTGAATCCTCGATGATGACCATGGCATTACTTCCTATCGTTCCACCCGTGACCAACTTGGTGGCGCTTTCCCGCGTTCCACCACGCGAAAGTCAAATCGTTGGTGACCTTCCAAAGTTCAGACTGATGCATGGATACGAGTCATGCTTGCTGGGTGAAGCTTACAGTAATCATCACATTCAATCTTGAAAAAGAAACATCAGTTTGAATAGAATGAAACCGACCTATCCAAGGTCTTTCCAATAGCGAAGGCCTTACAAGTGATCCCCATGATACTTGGCTGCAAAATGGTGAGACAGGGCAGGAGTCTCTGGCGTGGCAGTACCCGGCATTTTGGTACAGGACAGGAATGGGTGCTGCATCAAGCAATGTAGGGTTGAGAATTTTGAGCAGCAAAAGCATCAATTTTGGTACCCCTCAACCAACCAATAATGATCACTATCGGTGGGGAAAGTGCAAGTTTTTGGGGTACCACCATGACACAAACATATCGCCACACCCAGATGGCCACGAACGGTGCCCCTGTAGGCCGTTCGCTATGGCGAACTTGGATGGTTGATGGCCCATAGGCCCATAGCACACTCAGATCATGCCAAGAATCAGCCAAATGAGCCCCCAAGGATCAACCAAACGGGGTGTTCTGCCTAAAGGATATGACTCAAATGGTGGTTTCTTACGATAAGTAACCCCAAAAAGGGGTCGGTGTCTTTCCACAAATGGTTAATCACTCGATGATGGGGGTACCCCTCGTTTGACAAGCCACCACTTATGGTACCAGGGAAGAGCTACCTCTGATGCTGGGCGAAGCCTTCCCTTGGGGCGTTAGGAGCGGAGCGAAAGTGCCAAAGGTCTGGATTGCGGATGTTTACAAGCAGCAATATCATGTGGCTGCGAGTCAAAACCCGAGACCCCAAAAGAATACACAAAACAGAGAATACAATATAAGGCAATAATTGGACTTCATCAAGCTCTTCACCAAACCTTGACCTATCCCCATTTTGAAAATTGCTTCGCATTGTTGCCAACGTTGGTGACATGTTGGGAGCAAACCATCATGTTTGGGATGTCAGTGGTGAGCTATAGCCATGTTCATCCTTTTTCTATGTCGCCGAACTTAGATTTTTTTCTCAGCCACATCTCCAAAATACCATCTTAAATGCAACATCCATCTGATCCGCAGTTCTGCTGAGCTGTATAATTCCCCTGCCACAAATTATGAGATGGATTCCGCTTGTCCTGCTTTTTTAGCTAATCAGCTTTACAGTTTCAACCGCTTCAGCAGCTAAGCAGCACACAGCGATGGCGCTGACCATTCGAAGGGATCCATGTCTTGGGTCCCCCACGGTTCTCTCGCCCAGCAATCGGCATGGCACCCGCGGGATGTTCCTAGCACCGTGGTGATTTTCAGCAAGTCATCCTGCGCATGGAAAATGGCGCCATGGATTGAAGTATTGGGTGCAATGATTGGACATGTTTGGACCTGTTCTTTGCCGCATTTTTTCAGCCATGGGAAAGAGTGGAAGTTCGTGTCTTACTCCGAGCCGATCCGTTGATTCAGAGTTCGATTCAGGTCGATTCCATCACATGATCAGCTGAAGGGATGGTCAGGCTGCCCCCAAGGCCAGTGCACTTTGCTGCGCTGGCAGCTGAGCCAAGACGGTGGGACGAAGCCAGTTATCGCGACCAAGCTGTCAGTATAAGAGGACCATTCATTCACAAAAATTTGACTGGGTCAAATGATTCCTGTTCCGAAGGGACTTGTGGAAGTGTGGTTTACAATCTGGAAGTTATAGGTCATCATCGAATTTGGCCTTGCACCGGGAAAAGCAATGCAAATATCCTGTTTGGCTGTGGTATACCTACAGTTCGCCACTAAGCTCAGCCACCAGTGAGATTTCGAACTTCACTGCTCAAGGGTTGTATCATGATACCTCTCCTCTTAGCCCTTCAAACATGGAGACCTGGACCAGTTTTTTGGCACAAGAGACTTGAAGCCGTTAACCTTGTGAGCTGCACACTGAGCTAGCAATCGTGGCATCGGCCAAGGCAAGGACTCGGATACAGCTCAAACAAGTGCTCATGTAGTGGTAGCAAAGGATTGGTAACTTCTAGTGCTCAAGGATGGGGATTAATTTAACTAGTCACTTCTAGTGCTCAACTCGAGGATTGGTAACTTTTGGTGCTGGCAATAGACCATCACGACCATCACGTATAGATGGTCTTCCAGGCTTTCCCAAATGCAGAATTCCTGGTGATCATTTCCGGTGATGTTCCATTTCCAGCTTAATCTACTGCAGATTGGTGACCCTCCCAGATGGAAGTAGGTGATTCCATTCGCAATTTCGCCAGCGATTGTTAGATCTACCGTTAGCCTGGTGGGTAGTTGCCCTAGTTGTGCTCACAGATCGCCATCCCAGGCACCACCAAAGTTGTAGCTTGCTACCAACTGGCATCCCCAAATACCGGCCAACAGTTCGATCCAGCTGGGCAGCCCGGCTGGCGACGCTGACAGGAGTCCCCTGTAGCGTAGCTGGATCGCGCATGTGTTTCACAATGACATGTCTGAATATGTGTGTGTGTGTACATGTCACCATCCATGTCGTCATAATTCATATGTCTACGATTCATATGTGACAATGAGTATGTCCATCCATGTCATGATTCATCATGGAGTATAATGACAACGAGTACGGCAATGAGTATGAGCATCATCAACGTCTATGACAATGAGTATGTCCAAAAAAGTCATGACATACCCCAAGTCCAATAAACTCTTGGAGATCATCATCATCATCATCATCATCATCATCATCATCATCATCATCATCATCATCATCATCCTCATCCTCATCCTCATCATCATCCTCATCCTCATCATCATCCTCATCCTGCTCATCACCATCATCCTCATCATCATCCTCATCATCATCGTCATGTTCCTGATCATCCTCATCATCATCATCCTCATCATCATTCTCATCCTCATCCTCCTCATCATCATCATCTTCCTCATTATCATCCTCATCATCATCATCAACATCATCATCATTATCATTCTCATCATCATCCTCATCCACATCATCATCATCATCATCATCATCATCATCCTCATCCTCATCCTCATCATCATCCTCATCCTCATCATCATCCTCATCCTGCTCATCACCATCATCCTCATCATCATCCTCATCATCATCGTCATGTTCCTGATCATCATCATCATAATCATCATCATCATCATCATCATCCTCATTATCATCCTCATCATCATCATCAACATCATCATCATTATCATTCTCATCATCATCCTCATCCACATCATCATCATCATCATCATCATCATCAGCTCATTATCATCCTCATCATCATCATCATCATCATCACCATCATCAACATCATCATCCTCATCAACATCATCAAAATCATCACCATCATCATCCTCATCATTCTCATCATCCTCATCATTCTCATCATCATCATCCTCATCATCCTTATCATCATCTTTATCATCATCATCATCATCTTCTTCTTCTTCCTCTTCTTCTTCTTCTTCTCCTTCTTCTTCTTCATCATCATCCTCATCCTCATCCTCATCCTCATGCTCATCCTCATCCTCATGCTCATCCTCATCCTCATGCTCATCCTCATCCTCATGCTCATCCTCATCCTCATGCTCATCCTCATCCTCATGCTCATCCTCATCCTCATGCTCATCCTCATCCTCATGCTCATCCTCATCCTCATGCTCATCCTCATCCTCATGCTCATCCTCATCCTCATGCTCATCCTCATCCTCATGCTCATCCTCATCCTCATGCTCATCCTCATCCTCATGCTCATCCTCATCCTCATGCTCATCCTCATCCTCATGCTCATCCTCATCCTCATGCTCATCCTCATCCTCATGCTCATCCTCATCCTCATGCTCATCCTCATCCTCATCCTCATCCTCCTCATCATCATCATCCTCATCATCCTTATCATCATCTTTATCATCATCATCATCATCATCTTCTTCTTCTTCTTCTTCTCCTTCTTCTTCTTCATCATCATCCTCATCCTCATCATCATCCTCATCCTGCTCATCACCATCATCCTCATCATCATCCTCATCATCATCCTGAGCATCATCATCATCATCATCATCATCATCATCATCATCATCCTCATGATCATCCTCATCATCATCATCATCATCATCATCATCCTCATGATCATCCTCATCATCATCATCATCCTCATCATCATTCTCATCCTCATCCTCCTCATTATCACCATCATCCTCATCATCATCATCATCATCATCATCCTCATGATCATCCTCATCCTCATGATCATCCTCATCATCATCATCCTCATCATCATTCTCATCCTCATCCTCCTCATCATTCTCATCATCCTCATCATCATCATCATCATCATCATCAGCTCATTATTATACTCATCCTCATCCTCCTCATTATCATCATCATCATCATCATCATCATCATCATCATCATCATCATCATCTAATGTCATGGCTTTATCTCCAAGAGCTCCAGTCAATCGACTTCCCCCACCTGCGGAGAAGCTGCCGCCTGTGGCACCTGCAGGAGAAGAACTGGGACCAGTTGCGGGGAGATGCATGGAGATGCATTATCATTCTAGATGACCTGAAATGCTAGTGCCATACTCGAGCAAAATCATGCTGCAAATATGAATCTCATGTTTTTCTGTCTTTGACTATTGTTATGCTCACAGAGGGAAGGTAGTTGATCACAACAGAGCTTTGTGAGGACCCTATGCCAAAATAAATTGATATCTGTCAACGCCAAAATCACTAAAGTGGCCAAATGAGAATCCCAACAAAGGTTCCTGTTCTGCTCATTCTTGGGAATGTTCACAACCAGAATAAGTTACTTTCGTCGCGGTTATTCATGTCCCGCAAAGTTTTCTCAGCGTGACGTGGCAGCTCTTGAGCTCTTGAGCAGAATAGCTGGGGCAGCCTTCAGTTGTGAACATATTGACTCATAATTAACCAGCCAATAATGGAGGATAATAGCCAACATAATAAGAAAGACAATGGTTAATGATAGGGGAAGCAGGGGTACAGGGTTTGGACCCACTGCAATATTGGCTTGTCCATGATCATCCAAACATACCACCAGCAAATGATTTGTTCCAAAATCATCCGTTGATCCCACTGGTTGTGCATGTGCCTGCAACGCGTCCCCCATCGTACTGGTCAGTTGAGCCCACAAAAAAATGTGTAGTTGTTCAATAGGCGCAGCCCTCCAAGCCACTGCACCTTTGCTTACCACTTGGTTTGTATTTCGAACGAAGGAGGATGCAGAAAGTAGAAGGACTCTTGTCGTACACGTCCCTTCCCTTACCACGAGCATAGAACAACCGTATAAGCACCATCAAGCCAAACCAACCAACCCAACAGACCCACCAACGAAGTAACCAGCCCAATCCAACCCAAACCCACCAAACACCCACCAACCAACCACCAACCACCCACCAACCAACCACCAACCACCCACCAACCAACCACCAACCACCCACCAAACTTTTGTATAGAATGCCTTTTTCCAATCCCTTTCCTCGCCTCAAAAGTCCCCGCGGTGCTTTTTGGCAAGGGAGCACTCACAACAGCGGTTTTGCCGCCTGGAATGACCGGCACGTTAGGTCCAGACGTTGCCTACCCCGCAGCTGGCAGCCCTTTGAAATCTAGAAGTACTTCGATGATTATAGGCCCATTCATGGATGTACCTGTGTATGTATCAACCATTAAGCAAGAATATCTGACAATGCTGAAGAAGCTATCATTCTGACAGTTTTTGTGGTTGACTGTAGTTCACAATTGAAAGGAATGACTGTAAGAAAAAGGCTGAAAGGCTGAAAACCAATCTATTGCAGGAGGTGTGCTTTCTGTGCATTGTCAAGTTTTGGTAGTAGGAAACAACTCGCAAAAACGACCGTCTCAAACCCTACCTTAGATATACAAGGTAATCTCACCAGTTCTAACTAGTCCTCGAAAATCCTTAGGTATTACTGGATTCTTAGAGCAGAATCCTGGTAATCTCAAGCTCAACCCTTACAACCAGCCACGAGGTCGCCCTTCGTCGCCTTTCTTTGGTCGAAAATACCACGAGGTCGCATCTGAGGGTATGGAGGCGCAGTCAGCAGTGCTGAACTCACCATGGATGCACGCTTACTATGCACGCCTATCTGCGCAACTAGAATTTACAGACATAAACGATACATCAAATATAAAGCATCTATCTAAATATGGTGAGCATTCAAATAGAGCATATATATATATATATGGCATATACATCTACATGTTTCTTTATGCATCTATAATGTATATTTGTATATGTATGTTCAGTTTTTTCCGGGACAGTCAGAAATGATGGAAATATCCTATCGTCAAGCTCATTGACTGTGATTATGTCGTGCTGCTTTTGGCCTTGCTATGATCATAAAGCAAACAAGAGGATACAAAAGAAAGATCTTCATCTCTACACCTCATTTGAAAAACACGTTTTCCTTTCTGGGGTAGAAGAGTCTAATTTTGAAAAACTTCAATAAATCTGACCATAGTCAAATGGATTCTACATGCCTAGTATTTTACCAAAGCAACGGTGACAGCACAGAGCTGTGTTGAACAAAAATGGAATATCTCTATTGCATCTAGCACGAGGCTAGGCCAGCAAGCAAGGAGATACACCAAAGATTCGTTGACAAAACGCCAGATCTTTGTGGCAAATTGCTTCCAAAAAATCTAGAAGCATTTAGTGAGAAATGCCATCCTCTCGACAAGGTGAAAATGCACGCCCCCCCCAAGGCCATCATCTGAGCGTGGACCAAGAGCGCCAGTTCCGTGCCGCCGAGGAACTGAAACCCAGACAGAAAACTGCCAGAAATACCGCCTCCACCGAGTCGGCTTTGGGGGATGGGTCATGGTGGGTTCGCACCAACCATCTTTAGTTTACGGCAACTGTGAACAAATATGGCGACCTGGGGCAATATGAACAACCAACAAAGGGGTTGTAGTTATTAGTAGCTCATATCCCAACAGTTAGACTAGTTATAGTAGTTGTTAGTAGTTCTATCCTAGCAGTTTGACTAGTGACTAGTCATTCATGGGCTGTGAAAAGCAAAGGTGCAGCGTACCTAGAGACATATTCCTAGCATGTGCTCATGATGACTCTATTTTCTCTGGAAAATTAGTGTGCTAGAAAAATAACTTCGAATTGGTGGTGTGTTCAATTGCAATTCTGCATTGTCGATTCTTGTTCTTGTTCTTGTTCTTGTTGTTGTTGTTGTTGTTGTTGTTGTTGTTGTTGTTCCTAACTGTAATTCTGCACTGTCAGCTGGAAACCAACAATATAATGCATATCGGATGTACAAAAAAGCATTGATCACCTCTAGCGATCAAAAGAGATCAGCCTCTGTTGTTTGAGAAAAAACAGGTCCATCCAGTGGATGTATGGCATGTTCAAGCTTTAGCAGAATTTCAATTGGTTCCTGTTTCAAAACAAAAATGACCGGAGAAAAATATCCAGAAACCCTATCTGTTCAATGAAGTTTGTGGTTTGCCGTTGGGGTCACCCTGTTTCCAGCACACTCCGCCAGAATAGGTGACCGATCCTGCTCATCTAAATGGGGGAGATTCATCAAAGGACTAGTCAACTATATGAAAATCCGGTCATAATTTCATCCTAGTGAAATCGAATCATAGTGAAAGAACTAGGTGACTCTAATTAATCAATTGATTCACTACGATTGAATTTCTCGTGATTTTAAGTTGACCATACACTAGTGAGAGGATTATATCGAGGTCTCTCGAAATAGGGGTACCCCCAAATCATCCATTATTAATCATTTATAATAGTAAACCAGCCATTTTTGGGGTCCCCTATTCTGAGAAACCACCATATTGTTCACGTCAGAATATCCGAAACATCACTGTTTCTGGCAGATCCCTGGACGAAGCTTAGCCAATCCAATGATTTTCACCGTGGGCTCAAGCGGCTCCCGCTGTCCATGCTCCCCATGGTTTCGCGGCCCAAAGCTCAGCAGTGGCTTTACATTTCACAAAACCTGCGAGATGTTCACTTCACATCCCAGAAAAATTTCAATGATGGAACTTTGGTCATCCCAAGAACAAACCGATCAATGTCAACAATATGAAGCTGAGCCCACTGAACTTCAATCAGGCTCCACATGAGCCTCGGAGCCTCTACTGCACCGCCAGGATCCCGGGGCTGACGCCACCAGCTTCCCCGCCACTTCCCCACTTCCGCCTGCATCCACAAATCCATGGGCGCATCCTTCTGAAGGTTTTGGAACCAGTCCTTGAGCCTGGCAAGTGACTCACCATGGTTGTCCAACTGGCTTCGAACTCACACGGTCAATACCTCTAGTAGTAGGTGATTCATAAGCAGTAGGTGATAACTAATAGTAGGTTATATAGTTATATGTTTATAGTTTATATTACTATTAGTACGTGATAAGCAACAGTAGGTTCTGAACAGTTAACACCACTAGTAGGGTTGTGGCTCAAGCATTTAACCATCAATTTTGTGGAGGATAATCAGAAACAATAATAGGGGAATGCAATGGTCAGTGATGTTTTGGCCCACATCTATGCTTAGTCCGTAGAATTGATAACATTTCTGTAGGAGTTATGGGTTATTACTCGTTGTATGCAAAATCCCCCAAATGACTTTTATTAACCATTGAAAGACACAGTTCCCGGAATGCGTACACCTACAGGTACCCTGACCACAAACTCCGGTGAAAGTGAGGGGCATCCACTCCTAGAAACCCATCCTAAACCGCTGGGGAACTCCGCAACCGGCGGCGTTACCTTTCGGGCACACTGGAAAACAAACGGGCACCACACTCGGTCAGCCGACATGATCAATTCGCAACCATCAAACAGCTGTGTCAATATGAACCAACAATAATATAGGCTAATTAGCACCAAAACTCGTAGGGAAAAGCATGGTCAATGGTGGGGAACCAAATGTTGAATCAACCATCATTGCAATTACCATCATTTCATCCCCACTAAGCACCATTACCAACCATGTATCATCAATGGCTTTGTCCAGTTCGCCATACCCCAGTCGTGACGGTCGTGGTTTCCCTAGTGGCGAACAGGGAACTCATAGGGCGCCCAACTGGGAATCTGCTTTTGCCGATTGCCACAAAGCGTTGCCCCAGGGATCACGAAGTACTGGTGGGTACCGGGCTGGTAGAGATAACTAGCTCATTGAGTGGGTATCATTGAGATAACCATTCAGGCTGGTAGAGATAACCCATCATATCAGGTTGGGTATCATTGAATGGGATTATGGAGTTGATGTTTTTCTTGGTACTAGTTAATGGTGCTCACGGTCACAAACTCATCATGTTTCCATCATCCAGGTAGACAAGCCATGGTTGTTTTGGTCTTTCGCCATGACCCGAATGCATCTGATGGAAACGTACGGATGGAGCCAGACAATTCTACACGGTGAAGATTCTGTGATGGTTAAACTTTAGTAGTTGATGATTGACCATCATCCAGAGCTACCACTTGGAGATCGCCAAGTCTCGCTACAGATCTGACAGCCACCTGTTGTCACAACCATGATCCATGGGGCGTCGGACTGATGCCTGGTCCCTAGATCTTCAAGGAGAGCCATCGGGCTGCACGACGTATGAAGCACGTCACCTTTCGAAAACTTCAACCTGCAGCCTGTGTGGCAACTGGTGGCTGTCGCTGCGGTTGATCTAAGAAATGCTGGTGCTTCGTAGCTGTTGCTGCTGGTTGTCACTGTAGCTGTAGCAACTCTGTAACTGTGCTGATTTTTCATGCGCGGAACCTCAACTGCGACGCCAGGCGTGATGGTGAAGTGGTTTCGAGACCCTGAACCATCTTGCTTCTACGGATCATGGCTTCTACATCAATAAAAACCGTCAGTCACCATTGTTGAGACTCAGTGTCAAAAGAATGCGTTCACATAGAACGGATGTACATATATACGTGCGTGTTTTAAACTTGATGGTGTATTTACAAACTGTATGTAAGCAAGTATGCAAGTAAGCAAGTAAGTAAGGTGGTAAGTAAATACGAAAGTAATCAAGTAAGTAAGTGATTAATTAAGTGTGTCTGCGTACGTGCACGCGTTCATCCATGCAAATGTATGTTTACAATTATTCCATTACAAGTGCAAATATAAAAGTGTGTATATGCAAATATGTCTATTGTTTGGAGTTCTGGGTATGCATGTGAGCATGTGTACGGGTCTATCTCTCATTATAGCAAAAGCCACAATCAAATGTCATACTCACCGTCATTCATGGCACAGAGACTCCCTCAACACTCGACCAGGAGGAATGTAGCACCAACATCAGCACATACCAAGGAATTGCGGACGACTTTGACACGGAAAAAGCCGCGACTTGGGGCATCGCCGTACAATCCTCACCTGTGTTCGAAAAAAGAAAGAATGATGTTTTCCAAGTGCTGCAGTAAGTTTGATTTTTGAAAAAACATCTAGTTCAACCCATGAGCGTTGATCCTCGGGAAGGGCCATCTGCACTGATTGCCTCGGTGTTTCTCGGAAATTTTAAGATGGAAAAAATGATGCGAAGCCAAAAAAAACATGTGGTTTTGTCCATAAGTGGTGCACCTTATAAACCCCAGCCGCTGACCGGTGTTTCCCACAACCATAACTTTGTTGTACCATCATTGAACTGTACAAGTGGTTGTGGGTCACTACCCTGTACCCCTCGTAAACATCCTTTGTTCACCTACTTTGGTTGGTCAATACTGACCCATAGCCAATTCAGATCCCTCCGAGATTTTCAGAGACTCTCTGTCCAAAAGCCATCCTCGAGCGACGCATTTTCTGAAGCTTGCGGAGACTCTGTCGCAGCTGTCCCAACAGCACCTGCCAGGGATACCCCCGAGCACCAAGCATTGGAATCATCCATGGAAACATCTTCGGGGCTCAAGATTTGCAGACTAGTGTAGGTATGTGTCCTGTCCTAAAAGTCCGCTGGTTTGTGGCCGGCAGAACTTACATCATTCATCTCACGGTAGAAAAGCTAAGCACCTTCCCCGCATATTTGTGGTGGTTTTCACATCCAAGCTGAAGGGGCCACAAGGCTCTTCACACGTAGCACTTTCCACTGTTACAAAAGCCAGATGGGTGTGTTCAGTCAGTTAGATTCAGTTAGTATATGCATTTAAGAAAAAAATAAACAAAGGGATATCTGTGCATGTATTTCTGCCTATCGATTCATCGATCTATGGATCTATCGATTTATCGATCCATCGATCTATCTATCTACCAAGCCATCTAGCTACTTAGCTATCTACCCATTTATCTTTATAGCTACCTCCCTTACCAACCTCTCTACTTATCTATTATCTACCCATCTATCTATTCAAAAACCTCTCTCCTCACAGAACCCCCAGGACACCACCAAGGCGCTCCCCACCCTGAGCGTCGCGAAATGGTTGGGGCTCTCCTGAAAGACCCAGGCCTGGCGACGCTTCTCCAGGAAGTGCCAGCAGGTCTGGTAAATAGCTTAGCTTAGTAAACCAGACCTGCTGTTTACCAGTTTTTTTTGGAAGATTTGGAAGATTTGTACAAGAGAGATTGATCGCTTAATGATCGAGTTATGGATTTTTCAATGGTAATGGTTCACCCATCGTTGGTTCATGGTAGGTTGTTGATGACTACTGACTCACGGTTGTCGATTGTGGTAATTAGCCAGTGGTGGCTTTTGAAAAGGGCTGCAGTCTCTTTGTATGTTAGTGACAATTCACCACATCCGATTGACGCTTTTGGGAGACGGAAGGACGTTGGCCTCCATGTCAAAGGTCATGTCTGAGTCATGTGGCACTGTCAGACTCCATGATATAACAACCCAGCATACACAACAGCAAATCCTCTGGACTAAACATCATAGCTGGCACAGAAATCACATTCGCGCTTCACAAAGCCTTGTGCTGGGAATGTTTTTTCAACACAGCCCTTGGCAACTTTTAGTATCATAGTACAAACGGTGTTGCGGGTATCTACCAGCCCGACAACAGCATGTACCAACAGAATTGAAGAGTTGCTGACCACAAATACGAAGAGGCCCCGGGGAACATCCCAGGCACCCAGTCCGTTCTCCAACATTCAGAGCTGATCTGTCCATTCAGTGGTTACCAGTCATGGCAAAGTGTGAAAGTCACTGCTTTCTATCCTTACCCAGCTGCGCATCATAGATCTTGAGAACCCATCGACCCTCCATTTGAAGTTCCCTACTCCCGGTTCAGGTTCGGTCGCTCCGAATTGCCAAGGACCATTGGTCTACCAGCCTGAACACAATCAACTGGAAGAATATGGGAACAAACCAGGTGATTCTGGGGTAACACCAAAGATTGTGGCAAAGAAATTGAATCGAAACCAAAGATCATTTCTAAATTTGGTAACAACCAAAAAATAACACCAAAGATTGAGTAACAGCTGCTCATTTCTAAAAAAACAGCTGGTATTTTCTGATTGATCAACTGATTATTTCTAAAACAAGGCTGGTTATTTCCCGGGAGATCAGCAGTTTTCCAGCCCATCAAGTCATGTGACATGCGCCACGCCTGCCCATCCATCTGCTCCTCAAAGAACAACTTTTGCCTCAGCACCAGGTCGTGCATTTGCCAGCCATGTCCCATCCTAAGAGTGATGGCATTGGATGGCTTTGGGGGTACCAGAATCTTCTCAAAATCATCTAGTGGTAGATCCATTTGTTCATAAACCATCCCCAGTTTACTTTGAATAGTTTGTGATTCATCCAAAAATATGGGTGGGTGCTTTTGAAATAGGGATTTAACAGTATGAGGGGTCCACAAATCTATTTCGTCACACGTGCACACCGCCCGATCATTTGTGTCCCGCGTCGCAACCGTGTCTCATAATCTATTTAGAAATCAAAATATAAGTGAATATATTGATGGACCTTTCAAAAGAACAGCAAAGCAAAGCTCATAAGTAGTAATAAACCATCTATTTTCATTAACAATTAGTAATAGACCATCCATTTTTTGGATTCCCCCATGGCTTGAGAAACCCCCATATGTGCCTTCCGCCCAACTGCTTCCTGCTGGGCTCCCGTATCATTTCATCTTCGTGGCCACTTTGTACCATCGCCTGGTGACCCGGCATCCGACCAGTGACGGATCCCAGGCGCAGCTGAAATCACAGGTTCGACCGCGGAGTCATGGCAAAGAATTCAACGGTGAATCACCATGATGGCAGTGCTGGCAGGGGTTGCTCATCAATCCCAAACAGCCCCCCAGTTATCATCTGACAGTAACCAGTTCAAGTAATTAACCATCCACAATTTTGGGGTCTCCTATGGCGTGGGGAACTACCATTTCCAGGTTCCCAGAGCGTACTCCATCCAAAAAATCCCAATGAAATTCAAGTCTTCATCCCGAACGCACTGAGGAACCAATGGCTACCGCCGTAGTACCTGTCGCCAGCTAGGGAAATACCTGACGAGGTGTGGTTTTGAGGATCCTATACTGTTTCACAACAGTAGTTCAACAATAGTGGTGAATACTCCCTATGTTTTCAGGTACTATTAGAGTAGGTGACCAGCTGTTTTCTACCTACTAATTATATGCTGTCTTAACTGGAAGCTTAGGGAATGGTTGATAATGCTGAACAACGATTCTTGCCTAATCAAAGTGTATGCGTACCAAAGATGATCGGATTCGGTACTTTGCTGGTTGTGGTTTATCCTTTCCATTCTCTTACTGCGTAATCCTCCTGGTACAGCAATCAGTTTCGACATACAAGCCGTTATGATACGAGACCATCCATGAGTAAGTGAACCATTTCACAACAGTGAATGTAGTCCAACTCACATGGTGGTTTCTCAAGTCATAGGGGTACCCCTAAATCATCCAATATCAACCATTTGAGGCAGTAAACCAACCATTTTTGGGGTCCCCCATGGCTTGACAAACCACCAAATAGAAGATCCCTCGGGTCCTGCCAGTTCCTCGAACACCAGCAGCCCGAACCATCATCCGTTGCCTTGTCAAAGATGGAGTTCGCTTTCCAAATGGTGCGGTACCTGGGGTTCTCCCCACAACTCTTGGGGCGTTCCTATGCCAACTGGATGACTTTGACGGAAAAATGACCCAAACCTGCCAGTTGTAGCTGTAACTGTATTAGCTTGCAGGTTCCAAAATCACCAAAACTAACAGGTGCCATGCTTCGAAGAGCTACCGATAGTAACTGCAAAATCACCAAAATCAAATTCGAAGGTTCCAAAACGGAACAGGTGGCATGCTTTTGTGCGCATTTTGACAAAATCAACCAAACTTTATGTAGCTCAGCCCAGCCGCATAAACGGTCCTGGCAGCAAAATATCTGAGACTCGATCAACAGGGTCAATTTCATGGGATTGAGGCATCATTGTGCACCGGGAATAGGACAGGGTTTTTGCAAATGAACGAGATGTGCCTATATACATCATTATATATATATATATACACATGCATACACAAGTTTAACACTATAGATATATGCATCCATGTAAATATTTGAATATCATCACTTCTGTGGATATATCTACAAGTATTATCATATAAAAGTAAACTTGTATAAATCTATAAACATGTTAATGCATAACTCTATGAAGATACAACGATACAAATGTAAAAAAAAAACTGAAGATATGATATTCATGACTCAAGATATAATCTGTAAAAATATGTAGTTATAAAAACGTATACAACATGACTCAAACTTCGTTGCCGGAAGGGGCACCGCATCTCCGCGGGATGATGCAGCAAATTGTCGACCTCGGAAGCAATGGTAGGGTCCTCGACGTGGTTCAAAGCATCCAAAAAGTTCGGAGATGTTTTTTGTTTGATGTTTTTTGTTTGATGTTTTTTGGATCTTTTCTGATTTTTGTTCAATATTTTTCGGATCTTTTCTGATTTGTGCTCGATTTTTTCGGATCTTTTCTGATTTTTTGCTCGATGTTTTTTGATGTGTGTTTTTCATATTGTTTGTTCAGGTTTGTTTTGTCCCATTTATTTCGAGTAAACATGTAGAAATACCTTATCAACAAGCCAGCCAAGTGGCACCTCTGCTCAGTGACCATCATTGCAACCTTGTGCGTCCGTGTTATATAATCAAATCTGTTTTGCAAATATTGCATTAGTGTAATGAATTGGTGAAATGTACCAGTTAGGTTCATGAGATTAACAATTTTACCAGTCAAAATGTACTAGCCCAGTCAACTGCAATGAACTCGTGAAACGAGCTACCATCTGTTTAAAGCACTCCTGGTAGCTCCTCGCATGACGCGTCCTGGAGTGAGACTGGCCCTCCTGGTAGCTCCTGGCCTCGCTCCCCCTGTAATACAGGATCCAGGGATACCCCTGCCTCCTGGCCTCGCTCCCTCCCAACCACAAGCCAGGAAAACAAATCTTATCATCTCCAGTTTGTGAATAAATCGACTATCACCTGCTGTTCCAACTATCGTGCGAGCTAATTGAATTCCGCCCATGGTCAAAATGTGGGGGGGTTCTTGAAATAGGAAACCCTTCCAGTGGTTGGCTTATCGCTAGGAATGATTGCAGTAAAAATGGATGATTTGGGGGTAGAGATGATTACATTTCCAAAATTCTGGAGTTGGTACCATTACCCGTTTTTATCGTGTTTTTGAAAGCAACAAGCTTTTAACCATTTTCTACCTGGAGGTAGAAGTCACTGTCTTTTTCAAAGCGCTAGCCCAAGGGACCGGTTGGTGGATGCCAAGCGTTGATTGTTCCTAACTCTGTTGAGGATCTAAAGGAAATGAGGGGTGTAGTTGGTGTATTCCAGTGGTTCAAAAATTGCAGACAAACTGCTCCATGTGGTTCATGAGATCGTCTCAGCTTTATTCTCTTTACTTCTCTGGGCAGTTTAGGCTTCTCAGGGTTCTCAGGATGATTGTTTTGGTGCCTTTCGCGACAATCAACTCAAAATTCAGGAAATACCAAAAGGTTCGGACAGAAGTCCATGATCCTCATCCAGCCACAAGTGTCACCCTGCTCACGCTCGATCGAACTCAACCACCTGCAGGCTGGGACCAAGCGGCAATTTTGATTTGCGTCACCAAGGCCAACTTGTCGACCTCGAAAGGGGCTTCCAATAGAGTTGTGGCCCTGCCCCGACATGTCCGGCATGAGAGCCTGCTGTGAAACAAAACTCCTAGATGTTTACAAGTTGACCCAAACCCAGAACGGGTCGAGGTAAACAATTTTTGACTGCAAAAGTGGTTCTTCCTGCTATAAACAAATCATGCTCGTCTAGTACCATGGGGACAACGCGACCTTGATATGAGGGTCGGATCCGTGGTTGAAAAAAACGATCGCACATGAACACGTGGGTGGTTCTCAAAATGGTGGTACCCCAAAAATGGTTGGTTTATCACCCGAAATAGTTAATCAATGAATTGGGGGTACCCCTATTTTGAGAAACTACCATTTCTACCAGGGGAAATGTGCATTTTCCGTCAGATTCCAAAGACATGGGGGGTTCTTCTCAGTTACTGTGAGGCAGCTTTGTTCGGTTTCAGGGAAGTTCCTGCAAGGCATTGCGATCGCAGAAAATGGCAGCAGCCGGGGCTCAAATCAGTCCAACCATGGGAAAGCCTTAAATGGCCTAGAGGAAGCTCTTGCCAACAATTGACACCTGTGACGACCAGGAAATGAGAGCAAAGGCATGTTGCGCTCTGGGCTCCGATCTGGCCAAGTGCCCATTGTCGATCATGATTGATTGGTTCAGCAAGTGGGTCACCAGCCAAATGCACCTATCACGATGGCTATCCGTTATTACCCACTTGTCAAAAAAAAAATACTCATAAATAGCCACGTTGTGAACCAACGTCACAAATGGTTTTCACAACCCGCCATGGCCATTCCCAGCAGTGCCTCTTTGGTGTCATCTCTTGACGGAGAAGTCGAGCTCGGACTGGACGGGCCGCGTTTCACCCTCCGTTTCGACATGTAAAAAGTCATGGGTTTGGATGGCTGTTCGATGGTGGCTGAACTTGGCTAAGCACAAATGACTAAACCATGATGACCTAACCCTGATGCTGCATGCGGTCGTGCCCACATTACAGTAAGTACCCATCTTCACCTTCGAAAAAAATTGGAAGATCAAATTCCTGTAGATCTGAAGCATGTCATGCTCCAAGACTCCACAAGAATAAGCAAACAATTGATTCTTGGATATGCTCCAGCTGATTGTCATATGACACCATCACCACTCCATATGTTTGTTGCTCATTGTCATCCATACAGTCAATATATCATATAATCAGCGCATAAGGATTGCTAAAGGGTCGGTTTGAAATCTACCAAGTTTGTAACCAACGACGTCATGACCACTACCCATCAACCACGATCAACCACGCTCTCAAGGACATCACGTAGCGTGTTACGGTGCCGAGTCATCACCCTTGGTTGATAGCAACCACATCATGAACCATGACAAACCATTATCAGTAGTGACACCGATGATCACTATTGACTGATTATGATGGTTGGCAATGGTGAATAGGGGACAATCAGCAACAAACTCATGGTTGAATGACACTCAAGAGAGGCGATCCCAAAAGATATCGTTGGCTGATTACTATAAATGGTTAATCAGCTGAGTGATAACTGGGGGTACCCCTATTTTGAGAAATCACCACATAACCGTGGCAAAACAATATTGGTCAATAGCGAGCACAGGTAACCATCATGAACCAATCTCAATCCTAAGTATGAAACCAACCATGACTCACCATTCTTCACCACCATGAAGCACCACCAAAGATGACATGTGTTTTGCCATGAATCCGATGTTCACCATCCATTTTTCCTGGCCAGGGAGCCCAGAATTTGCTCGACAGAAACCATGATCCACCATGAGTTCGGCCCCTGGAGTTGCTCCGGTGCTACGGTTTCGAACGATGCAGCTGTAAGCAGTAGACCAATAGGGAAACCACGGCAGGTACGGCGACGCCTGGACAAACGTCCATAGCCATGGTTACCATTGGCTTATCCCTACATGCTTGGTCGCTTGGCCATGAACATGACCAATCTTCACCATGGCTTTCAATCCGCAAGATTGACCAAATCATATGAATCATGAGAACATTGATGTCTGATCATGTTCATATTAGACTCTGGTGAACTAACCTGGTTGCGTAGAAAAATTCCACCGTTCATATATTGGAGTGTTACCTATTAAGAATGGCAAATTTTGGAGCAACCAGTTTCGGGACGGCCACAAGGGAACAATCGATGCATTACCATTTGGCTATGGGTCAGTTCACCCTGTGCCCCTGGTTCACCCATCATTCATCAGCTTCCCTACGAGTTGGGTGAACTTATCCCTCATGAAAGTTGGGGTTGATTAACATGGTGGTTTCTCAAAATCGGGATACTGCCGCAGATACCCCTAAAACATCCAGTTTTTCAACCAGTCATAGCAATAAACAAGTGAATTTGTTGGTTGATTAATACGGCTGTGGGTCAAAACCCTGTACCCCTGGTTCCCCATCATTAACCATTGTTTTCCCACTATAACTGTTGGTCATTTTCCACCAGTATTGCTGGTTAATATCGACCCATAGCCATTTCTCCGCCCTTGGACGACGGTGCGCCACTCCGCCTCGCCACTTCAGGAGCCGTAGCTCGTAACGCACGCAGACTCCAGGGGCGACCTGCTTCCACACAATAGGTTCCTGGTGGTGAACTATGGTCATTAAGGATAAGCCACGGGTTGATAAAGAATGAATAGTGGGTTCAAAGTGCGTGTTCATGACGATGGATGATGGCTAATGACCTTAGCAATGCTTCATGTTGGCTAATTCATGGTCACTAATGGTCATTTCAGGGCTTTGTGATGGGTGGTGAGCTAGACTGGTTGGTGGTTTGAACCCCTGTGAAAAATATCAGTCAACCAACCAACTGTTAATAACCACTAGGGAAAATAAAAAATGTTTGAAACCACCAACCAGTAGATGATTTTTGATCATCGATCCTTCCTGAAGATGCACCCCGTCGGGCCTCCGGCGCCGATGTCGGAGCCCTGCGGCTAACAGAGTGATCACAATCGTGGCAGCAAAGGTCATTTGGTTCATCGTTATGATGCATAGCTGAAATTAAACTAGTAAGGATCCATGATTAGTCTAACATTGATCAATGATAAGTAAGAATAAGGATCCATGATCCATTAGATAGTCTATCTAATGATAATCTAAAAATAATCTAGTTCGTAAGAATGATCGATGAACGAGAATGTTAGCTAACATTCTCAATCAGAATTGGTTGGGTTATTTGATACCTAATGGCTAGCTGATTGGAGATCATCAACGGCTAACATTCATCATAATGACTAACCTATCTTGGAATCATTCATCAATGTGAGCTTGTCCAAAGCCATGCACTACCCTCCAAAACACTTTTGCGGCTTCCCTGTTAAACAGTTGCTATTGTTGGATGGTGCTCGTGGATACCACCAATCTTAAACACAACCATTTCATGGATAGCTATTTGATCATTGCATAATGGCTGACCACGGATCCGAACAGTTAAGTAGTTCAACAGTGGTTGGTCACCAACTGACCGATGGTTCTATCTATGGTGAGCTTGGCAGCGGCCAGGATCCCAATAAGGGGGGCCAGGATGATCAAGGCCCTGAGTTTCTCAACTTCATGACCTGAGGAAAACGAGCCTTCATCACTGCCAATGATCCCCAAGCGTTCATGGATGCTGATTCCCAACAGTAGGCTGAGTAGTTTGGTCAGGCCAGTTGAATCTGTAGCCTCAAAACACGAATGCCAACCAATAAGGACAGATCATCACCAATCAGAATGGACTTCCATGATGCTGAAAGACAAGATGACACATGTCAGACAGTCATTGACCTTCTCGCAGAGAATTTAATTAAGCGTGAGAGGAGTCTGATGGCAACCATGGGCCGAGGATCATTGAATCTGTCAAGCTGGGCGAGTTCCACGCAAGTGTCTTTCTCAGTCTGGTTTGGGGTAGGCCCAGTCTTCCAGATGCCCAGGTACAACCCACACAACTTGGATCATGACCTCGTGCCTTACGAATGCTAGGCTTGTTCTGGGCTTACAATTCAGGCCCACAGAGAAAATAATCTCATGCTGCAGGCAATGGAATATCGGATACAGGGACATTTCATGGGATGCAAAGTTAAGATGGCGATGTCCATCAAGATTGATAGCCCTGAAGGGAAATCACCATGATTCTGGGTGTGCCATTTCCAGAGACACAAAGCCTTGCATGTTCAATTCAGAAAACAACAATTGAAGAAGCTACCCGGTAGGTTGTCCATGAAAATATGGATTTGATGACATTCTGTCAGACTGCATGATATACTGGGTCATTTTGTCATGTTCTATGTGGCGTAATACTAAGTGAATTGCTAGATGTTTATGAGATTCCGTCTCCAGTACTGTAATGTGGCTGTGGGTCAAAACCCTGTACCCCTGGTTTCCCCACTATTAACCATTGTTTTCCCTATGAAATTGTTGGTGGAAATCCCCCATGAACGTTGGTTGATGAATATTGATCCAGCTCGCCATATGGCTGTGGGTCAAGGGCCCCACCCCAGCGGCTCACATCCCAGAAATGACCAGTTTCAGTTGTCAAACCGTTCAAATCTTCGCCGAACATCACCCAACCATTTCTTGAATGGTTCAGATTGACCCATAGCCATATATATTTGCTGTCATTGTCCATCATTGTTGCTTGTCATCCCCTAATGTCCAGCAGTATCGTTGGTGATTATCTGCTATTAAGCATGAAGCATTGTTATTTGCTGGTCATTAACCATGATTAACACATATAGTTGGTATATCCCCTATAGAAATGGTATATCCCCTATTATTAACCATTCTAATCCCCCATAAATCCATTAATCCCCTATTAATCACTATGAACCACTAACCATTAATCCCCCATTGTGACCAGATATGATCTCCCATTTTAACCATAAAACCATTCAGCACCACTTGGATCATCTGCCGCCGTTGCGGCTTTCGCGGGAACCCCAGGTCGGTCTGCGCCTCGGCCAAGCGCTGATGCTGCATCAACACCAGGAAGCTGCTGAGGGCAGCCAGAGCCCAGACCTCTTTCAGCAGCCGTGGCCGGGACATGTGTAGATTATACCTATGAATATATTCATATGTTTTATTTAGATGTATATTTGTATCTATATTAACATTCAAATCTATATTCATATGTATGTTTATATTTCTTATTTATATTTACATTTGCATCTGTATTTTTATATAGAAACAAGTATGCGTATATAGATATCAGTATTTTTAGATGTCTATATTGTATTACACCATATCACACTTAACTATTTCTAGAAATCTGTATACATATCAAACCTTTATGTGTGTATGTGTAAGTACATGTATACGTGTAAATTGATCATTTTCGATAGGTAAACTAGCTACGAATGGCCTGCTTCCATTTCCAAACCACATATATATATATATATATGTAATTGAAAACATTTTCATTACACCAACGTGGCTATGGCCTAGAACAGCTACACTTTTGACCTTTCCTCAGGAATGAGGTCTCTCACTGATGTTGGGCTGTACTTCCATGTGTGGGCCAACTCATTTGGTTCTCTCTTCCTCCACCCCGCTATATGAAGCCGAAGGGCAGCAAGTGCCACACCCGGCGAATCCCATAAACGGCAGGCCTAAGTGGCCAGCAAAGGTCTGACCGCCGACAAGGAGTCACATGATGCATGGCTGGCTTAGCAACAGCTTGCTTTCCGACTCACATGGTGAGTGATTTAACAACCCATGCTGAGCAAACAGCTCATGATTGAGCAACCACATGGCTGATTTCACATCGTGGCATCCTACTGCTGGAAGCGTGAACTCAGACGAAACTTGTTCTTTCAGATACTGATGACACAAAGGGAAACTCTTCAGACCAAGCCCTTGGCCAAAATAACCAAATGCACAAGGTCTACCTAATCATTGCTGATGAGGTGGTCGCAAGTGCTTGGTTAGTCATGGTCAGAGGGCCCTGCAGAATCAACCACCACTGGCTGCACTTGGAGGCAAACGCAGTACTGCCGCACTGCCCCAAGTAAATCGTTTCAGTGTGGACCCCTTGCGACGCTTACAGCTGGATGTGCTTTCAGCTGGGAACATTCACCATGGGGCTAGGCGTGTTCAGCTCACCATCGAGTTGTGTAACTGGACATCCAGCCGCGGCTGGTTCACCATTGGGAAGGCATCAACCCAAGGCTTCACCCCAGTGACCCACGTTGGGCTTCACCCCCACAGCGTTGCACCACTGGCCCCCCACGCAGCGCAGTAGCAGCAGCAGAACCTCCGCCTCGCCAAGGAAGTGCTGTGAACGAACAAATGGGTTTCTATAGTGAAGCTACGTCAGCATCATTGGTTATGTGGTGGTTTCTTAAAATAGAGGACCCCCAAAATGGCTGGGTTATTACTATAAATGGCTTACAGAGGATGATTAAGGGGTACCCCTATTTTGAGAAACACCCATGTACTTGGTTATACTGCTTTGTGCGTTGAGTACATAGATATGATCATAGATCAGAGTTTCTGTGCAGTGAACTAGTACTATGTATATGATACTATCATATAGTATCAGTTTTATGTTAACATGGTTGGTTATTAACATGAGATGTATGTTAATGGCATTGGTAATATATCAGAATATATCCAATAATAGTTCGCTACTATGAGCAATGGTTATATAACCATGTTAGGAATCATCATATTAGTGTCCAATAATGACCATTATATATAACCGCAGGTTGCCAATGAAAGTTGGCTTGGCTAACCAAATCAGTCAGCTCGTTAAGCATATTTGCTTCCAATAGTAGTTAGTGAGGCTACTATTATCAATAAGAATAATCATCTAATTATCTATTACAGTATGGAAACATATATGGCTATGGGTCAATATTGACCAACCAATAATGGGGGATATGAACCAACAGTAATAAGGGAAACAATGGCTAATGATAGGGGAACCAGGGGTACGGGGTTTTGACCCACTGCCATATTGTTATTAGCTTGGTTAGCCATGTTGATAAATAAACATGATGAACCAAAAGCGGTGCGTTTTGACCCACATCCATATTATATTTTGACCATATCAGGATTAACCATACTAGTTTCCAACAACCCTAGTATCCAATTACTTTATGTTTCCAATGACTGAACCATACCATCTTGGGAATGGTTGATGGTTGAAGTGACACATTCATTCACATAGCTGTGTTGAGTTTGGGTTGAAGGATGCTAACCTTGTCGATGAATATATAACTACACATGATTAACCATTAGAAATGGTGAGTCAATGACCCAACATGAACAACAGCATGAAGATCTATGAACATATTCAGTTTTAAGCATCAGTATGATTGGTCAAGGCGGAAAAGAAGAAAACTTGCAACAATAGATACCAACCATAGGGGGAATAGCCACCCATTTGTCAAACACGCCATTTGTGGACTGCACATGAGGGTACCATGATTCTACTTGGAATCTTGTTTGAATCATATGATGTAATTATTTGTGTGTGGGTTTGAAAAGAGATTGTAAGGTGAAGTGTGAATCTACTTGCGTATTCAAAGAGACTCTTGATTTCAAGAAAAGATTATACGGCTGTGGGTTTAAACCTACCCCATGTGAGTGATATCCGCAATCACCAGTATGACCTATGATGTCCCCAGGTTGATAATAAATGACTAAGGTCATTGGGCACAAAGATGGCGCCATACACGCAAAAATCCGGGCATAGACAATCGTCTAATACTGATCTGACTACTGGTTGAAGCCGACTCCAGTACATGCTATGGACAGAGCGGTGGTACATGTGGAATTGGAACGTCGTGATGCAACAAGTAAGCCCTGAAGCAGCATCTACTCTCAATCTATTCCGCACCACTGTAATACCAAGATAATTAGCGGTTTCTCTTGGACATGTCCTTCAACAGAAGAAATGGATTGTGGATCAACGAAATGCTTTTGAAATTGATTCCGGATACCTCATGCACTGTGAACATCGACACCAACAAACCTATTGCCCCAACACCCCCTGCAGCCAGGGTCGATCTATCATGGCACAGGTTTGGACAGAGATCTTTGCATCAGTTGACAAGCATTGGCAGTTCGTGAAAACCACACAATTACAATTTGGCCACCAACTACTGGTATATGATCATGACATCTGGGATCATTTGGTGGTAGATCCAGCTCTTAGTAAACCCCCATATTTGATGGTACACCACCACTATGATCGTCCGGCAAGAAACTTCATCACTGTTCAGCTGAGAGATCACCCTGCCCTGCCAAATCACCCTGCCCTGCGCGCCATGCAAGCGCCGCTCCGCGCTCAGCATTTGAAGCAGCGGGCCCGGTGCGGAGATCGGAGGTTCAATGGTTGGTTTCTTGGAGGTCAAACAGCTTCTGTTTGACAACCAGGAGACATGCTACATGCCATAGGACCCCAGCATGTTGGCAGCCTGGTTTAACAACATGCTGGGGTTCTCACCCAGCTACTTGGATCCCAAGATCCAGAAGACATGTTTTTGTTCGGTCTAGAACTGAAATTCAAAGTAACATACAGGAGAGCAAAGGGTCTTATGGCAGGGAAGATTCATGCTGGGGTCGTTGTAAACCTCTTGAGGGGTCAAGTTCTGACAGTGGAAAACTGCTGGAAAAGCCTTGGTGTCGACCAAGGTTGCTGTGATGCATCAATACTTCCAGCAGTGCTTCTGTTTTGACGGTAGCATTTGTGTAACTCACCTGGAGTGCAATACACTGATGTGATGGGTTTGTCCATAAATGGTGCTACCTACAAACCATCCAATGATAACCATTATCAATGGGGAAAACTAACCAGCTATAAGGATACACCATTTTTGTACAAAATCTTGTGACAGCTCTTGTGGTTTTTGGAAGTTTGTGTCTTGTAAACCTCTGTGCAACGCTGCGGCGTGCCAAATTTCTGCTGTGGGTTTGTCGCGGTGTAACTCACTTGTGGAAAAAAACGACTGCTGAAGCTCTTGTCAAAGCTGTTGTAGGACGTTTGTGTCCAGTAATCGTCTTGTTGTGCAAACCTTCTGCGGTGAGTCAGTATTGCAATTACATAGTGCTGGTGCTTGCACAACACATCAAAATCTTGACAGCAGGTGAGGGACACCTGCATGTAGTTACAAGGGTATCCCCACAAGCATCGACCATCGTGACTTGTAGTCAACGTCCATTAGTCCATCATCTGTATCAAATACAGTGCGTATTACAAACCTACCACGACTAGAACAATGGTTGATCCTTTTTGGTAGATTAAACCCCCTAGTTGAACCACCCGGTTCTTACCTTTAAACAATGGAACCGTCGTTGGAATTCGAGGGCATCATCAATCAGAGCCTGGCTCCAGCAAACTCAACACCACTCAACTGGGTGAACATTCAACATCCCTTCGTGGATCAAACCGGGCTCCTGAAGGTTGCTGCAATACAGCTGTCACGGCAACTGGCAAACTGGGAGATGAGTAATCAATCATCGATACTTCATACGCGGATATTCCAATATACCAATCATTTCTTGACTATCAATTACTATTCCAATAGTGTTAAATACTACTATAACAGTTATCGGGATGATATAGATGGATATAAAAATAATCCCAACTCGTCGATTCAAACGGATAGTCTTGTCCTCTCAGCGGACGAGATCTCGCTGTTTTCCTCCCGTCGCAGTCCGCTGTAGGAGTTGCTGCTGCCCGGTGGGGTTATGGACCATCCACCGAACGAGGCTGCGCTGGTATAATCCCAGCACGTCACCCTAAGCAGCGGGGCCCCTCCAGGGCCGAATGCATGGCGGACATGCCTCAAATGACGACGTTCGGAGGTCATCGTTGGACCATGGAGGTCCACCACGTCGAAACGCTGGGCCCATCCTGAGAGCAACAAAAGCATCAAAGGCACCGCTATCTTCTCGCCTCGAAGGGGTCGGTTTCGAACTCAGGATGTGGCGCGTTTCGGAAAACTGAGGGAAGTTTAAGACATGTTAAGACATGTTGAAACGCTTCCTTCGTAGCAAGTCGTTGTGAGCATCAACTCGTTGTCGGCGTTCAAGCGATTCATGGGCAGCTCCAGTCCAACTGCGAGCTGTAAAGAGGTTTAGTGAATATGGAAGGTCAGCTCCATTGTCTTTATCTGGCTCCATTGTTGGCTACGTGCGAAAGGGTTGAGTATTGAAGGGCCTGCAAAGACTAGTCCCGGGAGTCCTAGTCTTGGAAAACATTCAGCTACAAGAAACGTTCATTCCAACACAACTTGTGAGCGGGTTGAGAAGTCACCTCTGCAAAGAATTTGCTGCCCATGTAGAGACTTCTTCATGCTAAGTCCTTCAAACAGTGGACAATGCTTGGACCTAAGAGATGCCTCAAACTCCTGAGGTGACTCTTCCCCCTCAACGGATACCCTCAACAAGAGACTGATGAGACTGCAAATAAGCTAGTTTATCAGTTTATGCTTGTCTTTTGGCATGTTTATTTGTCAGCTGCTAGAGGAAAGATCAGGTTAGAACATGTGCACTGCCTCTCACACTCCTCGACCCTATCATTGTTGACTATGAGTCCCCAGTATCAACTACTAACCAATGATTATTGATGGTTGGTGGTTTCAACCCCTATCAAAAATACTAGTCAACCAACAAACCATTTAGTACTACTAGGGAACATTTCATAAATGTTTGAAAGCACCAACCAGTTGATGGTCAACTGCCTGACCCAGTTCACGAAAGATTTCGGATCCAAGGTATCCAAGCAATCACAACGACCTGGCATTGTTGGCATCAGGCTTTCACGGGTATTCCCGCAGGTGGCCCTGCCCTGCTGCAAGTTCTTGGGGCATCCAGTTATCCCTGTGATGCGGCCCGTGTGCGGCAGGAGGTTGCGAGCCGATTCCAAGGCGCAAGTCTTCAGCAATGAGGCCATGACTGACTGATGGAATTGATATTAATGATCAGTCAGTAATGATTGCTGTTTTGGATCAGTCAGTCAGTACGAACGATCATGAGTGACATTGCTGGTCATTGTTCACTGATCAGTGCAGGTTCTAGAGAAAAATACAATCTGGAACATCCTTTTAAACCCTTGCAATTTGGCTTAGACTGGAATTGATGGTCCGTGTCTCAGAATGGGGCACAACAGATTTTGGTCAGGAAAATTAAGTGGAGAGTTTCTTCGCGTGAAAAAATCCTTTTTGAGAGCTCAATTGACTGGCAAAGGGCCTAGCACAATGAGCAAAGGCATGGCAGCTATGGCACACCTGTTCCCTGAAGATGCACTTCTCATATGTGTGGTCAGGTCAGATCCCGAGGTCAATTTGCCCTATTTTCTCATGGAAAAATGACTGCGACGGTGACCCTGACTGGATTTATGCCTATAGTCTTGACCCGTTCCCATTTGAAGTCCACTATGTTTTCAGCCATCCAAACACTAGAGAATAGCACCCAAACATTGTACAAAGCTCCAACAACAACGCAGCTACAAGTTTTCGGTGGTCAAAGGCAAAGCAATCAGAGCGAGCCCATTTTCACCTTGGCAGATCATCTGCAGCCAGAATGGAGACCATTTGGGTGCTAAGAAAATGAAGTAAACCAAGTGTTTGATGAATCAGTTGGTGATTTTTCAAAATTAGGAACCTCAAAAAGTTGATGGTTTAACACTATAAATGCTAAATAATTCCGGGGAACCCTATTTTCAGAAACACCCAAATGATTCTTGGCATGATTTTAGATGTAGCCCATGGATCCGGACATTACGGTCTAGAGGTTAGGCGGTACATTTCTGAAACTTGAAATCGGCAAAGCTTTGATTCAAAAGCTGATGCAACCTCCTGGGTGAAACAGCTGTGACCCGGGTTTCGTGGGAGCCACTCTCAGTCTCTCGCTGACGGATTATCACTGCACCAGAAGAGACGTGAGCTTGGATAAGAGACGAACCATAGGGACTTTCCCGACGTCGAATGGGAGGCAAGGAGTGAACCATGTGAGGTCAATTCTGTTTCTTTGACATTTATGATCTCTAAACAAAATAAGCAAAACTCAGGCAGGGATGGCCTTGTGGCGCCAGACCAAGGCGTGCCATGTAAACCAGGCAACGCCTAGCTGGTCATCCACCAAAACTGCCCGAAGTCGAAGAAAGTCCCGCGGCCAGCACTTCAAAGCACCGATTCGGTGGTTGTTCCTGTTGCTTAGTAATGCTTCTAAGCAAGATGACGGCTGCGCTTCATGATCATTCATGTGCACATCCATTTGGTCAATGCATTAGTTTGTTGCTCGAACACGTGTTCTTTACAACTTATACCTCTAATTTCTAAGGGTATGGGTTTGCAGTACAAATGATGTGTTTAGCTTGTATAAATTCTATAGTTCTTCTCCAATTTCAAATCAGACCTTTCACCTTGAGTGTTTCGTTGTCTATGCAAATTCTACTTTAATTCCGAGAATGATATTCTTTCTTTTCACAGACTTGTCAACAATGCTATATATATATATATTTAATACTCCAATATATAGTGAGATTAACCTTAGTCAAGAGCTAATGGTATATAGTCTTTATATAGTACTCTAATGGACTCTAATAGACCCTTAGCTCTTCACTGACTTACCACTGCTCCTTGGCCAGCGACAAGCGCCAAGCTCGCAACTTCAAGACATCCAGATGCCATGCCCTGCTATTTATCAACTCTGGACATCAACTGGTGACCTTCACCATACTGATAGGGTGTCTAAATGTGGATGGGGCTACCATGGTTATATCTCAGGCAACCCCATTGTTGCAGATCGGGCCATGGAATCACGCAAAATATGGAGGCTTGGGGGAAACTACAATCAAAACACTTTACTCTCATGGAACTTGAAGGGTCGGGATAGTTTTTGCCTGGTTGAGCAATTTTGACCACCAGAACATGTGCCCATTCGAAACGGTACGTAATCTGCCTCCCATCTTGGTGACAAAGGTAAAGAGCATTGTGTTTGCTACTTGAGCCCAGATGTTGTGCTGCAAGAGTCTTGGTCGGCTACTTTTGGCTTAAGTGCTACATCCATCCGACACTTCCTACCAAGACTCTAGTACCACGAAAAAGACCCAGTGTTTATATCCATGTGGAAAAATGACCAATGGAAGGAACCATCCACTCTGGTTGATGGGCTGCGGCAAACAGTTCTGCCAGCCATCCAAGGCTATTAAGACCATTAACCATATGCCTCAGTCAACCAATCCAGACTGTAGTTCGGTGCCCGAACAATCGGTGACCTATGTTGCATATTCACTGGTATCAGATAGATATTCTAAGGGTAGAATGTAGAAATTCTACAGGTATGGCTTTGGTTTCTTGAAGGGTATCACTTAGATTCTCTTAAGGGCATTGGATAGTTACTCTGACTCTAACGGTATTGTTAAGATATTGTAAGGATATATTGATCCCGTTTTCCTTTGAACAAGCATCTCTTAAGAGAGCCTTCCAAAGCGTGTTACAGCGCCATGGTGAATGATGGACGATATTGGCAAGAGACAGTAGTGATTACTGGTTGTACATGGTGGTTCGCAATCTTTGGTATTGGTTCGTTCTAGAGAAGACAACAAACAAAAGCCGAAAACCCGCAGCTGACTGTACTAGGGGTTGATTCAGCTTGGGATGCTTAATGTGGATTTGGTTTTCACGATCACCAAGAAACTGACCTTTTGAAGGTTTTTGAGGTTTTTGAGGGTCTAACTCCAAGACCTCTATCCAAAATCACCATTTTGATAGCATCTCCAGTCAAGCGAATGCTATCAAAATCCATCCGTCTTCCATCGGTGCTTCGAAGGCTCACCATCGGTGGGGCCCCGGACACTTAGGCGGGCCCAACTGACGGGTGGTAGGCCCCGGGTCACTGCAGAAGTGACTAATGTGGTTCAGGTCGCCAGTGGAGCCCAGAAACACTTAGGGTTCGAGGGTTCCAACGCTGGAGTCAGCAGCTGCGCAGTGCTAGATGCAAATTCTTGAGGTGCGCTTGGATGAAACCAAGTACCCCCCAGTTAGTTCGTTCAGGTGCAAGCAAAACAAAGCTATAGGACACAGATCCTTCACCCCATGTCTACATAAGATGTTGTTGCACTGGTACACGTGAATCAATTGGGTCTGAAGCATCTATCCGTCATAACCCACTGCTTTGGGCGCAGATAGGACCGTTGCAACAGGCATTTTGAATGAGACAAAGCAAGAAGCACGGCTGCATGCACTGGCAGGGGACCCCCAAACAAAACATCACGGTTGTCCCCCTCCCAGCAAATGGCACCTACAGGGGAACACTCTTGGCTGGTTGTGCTTGGTGTCACATCTGTCACAACAACGTTGGGGTGTCGGGTAAGTCCGACCACCCGAAGGCTGCTGATTCCAGTGACCTGACGTGGTACACGGACACCGCGTATCTCCGCTGGTGTCCGTAAAAAGATGAATCGGAAAGTGTGGGGGAACAGACCTGAACTGCAGCCTGTTGCCCAACCGGCGTTATAGAGCCGTGAGCGTTGAGCAATGCCATGTTTCAGGCGTCTCCCCGAAAGGTTCAGTTAGCTCAGACCATTGGAGTGTTGAGGAGGGCGCTCCTTCTCAGGATTCGCAGGAAATTTCAGCCGCTCTTAGTTGAAATGCACTCGCAACTTTCCTCAGTTCAAACCCCTTGGCACCGGCAGCAGCGACCATCATACCCTTCGTCACCATGAGTTCACCAATGGTTTTGGAAATAACTATGAACTCCATCAATTCCATCAACCAGCAATTGGTCAATGTCAACCAATGGTTCTAACTGCCATCGATCAACCACTAATCAACCACCAGTTGATAGCCACCATCAACCAATAGTCAACCATCGGTTTTAGCGGCTTCAACTAGTGGCTAATCAATCCCTTGGTGGCTATTGATTGACCATCAGTCAACCTTTAATCAATGAATAATTAACCACTATTATCCACCATCATAACAATGAGCAACCATAGCCCATACTGCTCGACCATCATTAGCCAATGATCACCACCACTAACTACCTGTTCTTAGCCACAATCAAGCATTATGAGCTGGCTTCTTAAAACAGGGGTACCGCTAAATCATGACAAATAAACCGACTAATAAACCAACTAATAAACAGGGGTACCCCTATTATATAGATCGTTTTCACTAATTAATCAACACTTTTGGGGTACCTCCATGGCTTGGGAAACACCCATTTCACGCCCAGTGGAAAACAAAGGTTTGGTCCTTACCAGGTTGTGGGGACCATCCCAACAAGCAACCAACGTCCAACGAAACGGACGTTGACGAGACGGGACGTTGCATTCTTGCAAAACATCTTGGAGTTGATCATGGTAGTGCATGGTGATGGTAAATCATGAAGTAATCAGAATAGCTAGTTCATAGTAGTTGGTGATAATGCTGGCAAATAATGACAGTGCATCATTGAGGTAGTGTTGGTCAATGATAATAGTAGTTTCTAATTGTTGGTCAATAAACTAATAGTTAGTTCATCATAATAGCTAGTTTATAATGGTTGTTTAATGACAATGCTGGCCAAGAGTTAGTTCATACTTCTTAGTTCATGATACTTAATCATTGTAGGTAGTGTTGGTTCATAGTCAACTCATAACAGTTGGTTAATAGTTGCTAATACTGCCAATGACCATCCCTCAGTAGATTCAGAAGTTATTGGGCCACCGCATAAAATCAGTGACTCCAAAAAACATGCTGAACATGGAAGTGATACTTGGAATCTGTGAGCAGAATGGTTGACTGAACAAAATCTGAATCTATGGGCCCTTCCACTCTAGCTCACCTGGAAGCGGAAAATCCACCATCCATAGCTACTTTACCTAAGACTGGTGATGTTTCGCACAACCAGGTGAGCTTGCCAGCAGGTACAGCCAGATTCCAGGATGTTCACCCCCCCGCCCTGGCGGCGACCCAAATCCCCAATTTTCATGTGGAAAAACCCAAGGGTCCCAGCCATGGGAAGAAGTTTCGTTGATCGATGCTTGATATCAAGTCATGCTTGACCACTGATGACAGTGGTCGATCATGATGAAGATCATGACCAATAAGATGAGAGTGGTTGATAATGGTAGTGGTTGAGCATTGAACAATAGTAATGCATATTAATGGTCAATAAGATCTAAGAAGATGATCGACCACTATCCTGATTGAGAGATATGAAGCTGATGACCGGTAAGATGATAGTGGTTGACAATGGTAGTGGTTGTTGATCATAACTTGCTTGATAATGATTGGGAATGGTTAAGAATAGTGGAAGCATGGCTGACAATGATTGACAATGATTGATATTGGATTAGTCATTGTTGATAATGGTAGTTAATCATACTGGTTGATAATAATTAAGAATGGCAAGTTATGATCAACAATAGTAGGCAATAATGGTTCGCAAACGTTCGTAAAAAGTGGGTAATATTTGTGACAGTAAACACGTGTTGATAATGACTAATAACGGCCAATAATGGTTCACAACGGCTCCCAGATCTTTTCCAGGGTATTTGTCTTAGAGTCTATCTCTGCGGGTTGTTTGTCTCTTTCCAAAAGTGGCAAAGCCCAAAACTCCGGAACTGAATTCCCCCAACTCCACCTATTTTCCACACATTCCTATTCAAACCATACAGTTTCCAAGTTGCGCAGCGAATCCCATGACCGACCCTGATAAACCTGGTCACAGGGACATTGCCTTTGACTACCGTTGCCAACGTTGTTGCCATTCCTGGCCATATTCTCAATGACTCACTGTTTTCTTGTTGACTTTATCACTATCCTTTATCATTAACCATCATGATCCCTATGAAATCATATAAAACCATATAAAAACCATATAAAACCATATAAAACCATATAAAACCATATAAAAGCATATAAAAACCATATAAAACCATATAAAACCATATAAAAACCATATAAAAACTATATATATATAACCATAACTTGGGGTTCCCAACTTGATCATTGCCCTGCTGTCACTGACCCATCTCCTTCTCGCTATCCCAAACCAACAACTGCCCAGAGGCCAACCGCTGCCTTGCAACGCTCGAGGAAAACCTGGAGCGGAGGCGCTACGCTGCGCACTCTCCACATGAGCCACATAGATGTGGCTGGAAATAACCAACAATAATGGTGAACTAGCTGGTAAATGGTTAATAATAGGGGATAACAACTAGCAAGTATAGTGGATAACCATTCATAGGGGACAGTACCATTAATCGTGGGGATAAAACCAATCTTACATGAAAAGCCAGCAATCCTGGTGAAATCAACCAATAGCGGTACAAAAATTCACCAATCATCAATCCGAAAAAACAATCATATACGTGCGAAAACCACTGGTACAGTCAGCCAGTTGGTTTATTCCTACAAAAAAGTGAGTGGATTGATTAGTTGATTGCTTGATTGACTGATTAAGTGATTGCCAAGACCAACGAAACTGTGATAAGGCCACAATCTCACCAGCCATAAGTTTTGGGTTCTCTGAAACCTCTGTTTCTGCAAGTTCTGATGTTGAAATTGCATTGCAGGTTTCCAACTCCGAACCATTAAAAAAATTAGCAAACCAAGGGCATTTTACACAAACCTCAACCAACAAAAACATTGCCCTTAGTCAGTCCCTGGCATGAATGCGCGGAAAATCCGCCGCAGTTTGCCTTTTTAAGCTAAGGATTCTCAAATTCCAGGTTAGGTTGCCAGAGCTACCAGATAGTAGTGGGAGATGGTTCCCATCTTGCGGATGTGACCGATGGTTGGGTGGTTCAAACCCAATGACTCAAGTGATACCTTTCGACAAATGAAATAATCAACAGGAATAAATGTCTTTCCCGTCGGGGATGGCACACCCCAATGCATCAAAATGAGGCGGATCACATTAAAGGTCCGTTTCGCATGGCCTGCGTGGCCAATCAAATTATGAGCCCATTTTAAGTTAATAGACTATTGAAGCTCACAGCAGTGGTCAGTGGTCCGTCAGAAAAAGGAAGGCGACTTGCAGGATTCTAGGAGGAAAGGGTCACACAACACCCAAGAGGAAACACTTGTTGTCTTGGTGGAGTGTGCTAAGCTCTGCTAAACATCAAGCCGCAACCTTAGGGATATAAGCAACAAAGCTTGGAATTCAATTGAATAGGTGGGCAGCAAAACAGGTCACATTAGTTGGATTTTGCTTGGCACCTTAGCGACTGCTAAGTCTCAGGGGGAAAACAACTTGGGGCCTGCACGGATGCTAAGACTTCGATCATACAGCTAGTTCGCTCAATGCGTTCCCCATATGAAATGGTGAGCCTGCTGCTTCCATCCACTTTCCGAAGAATAAAATTAGAATAAGGTTCTGTTCCTTTTGCAACCAATAGCTGCGACATCATCAGCGGATCACTTTTCTCAACCTTTTTTGTCATGGGCCGTCAATGATTTGCTGGTTCCAAGACTTGCATGCTGCAATGAAAAGTCAAACAAAGAAAACGAAAAACTACAGGAGAAGCAATCCCTGGCCTTTAGTTATCACTTATTATATTGAGCCCTTCATATTAGCAATCTTGTTACCATATTGGAAGAAGCATTTCAATCCCAACAATCCCAACTACAATAACCCAATAATCCATTCATCTGATTAACCATAGAATTCACCATAGTTGGCCCACCAAACTGCAGGTCTTGAACCCCCACCACCCCGGCGCGGCTTCACCTTGTCAAATTGGGCGCGGGTGGTAAGGCTGGCCACCTGGGACGAAGATGTTGTAAACCGGTACACCACTATGGTTAATGATGGTCAATAAGGGTGATAGTATGGTTAATGATGGTCAATAACTATGGCTAATGATGGTATAGTGTTTGATAGTCGATTGTGGTGATAGTGTAGTTATATCTGACTATGGTTGATGATAGCAATACTTATGGTTCATGATGGTCAATTAAGGTGGTAGTATAGTGTTTGATGGTGATTCATAGTGATCATAAGTTGGTTGATAATCCATTGAACTATAGTCTTATCTGCGACAAGCGGTAGTTACCCAAGCTCTGAGCTAAGTTGACGAACTGGGGGGGGTACCACTCGGTGGAACCATGAGTTTCATGAACAATCATTTTAACCATCATATAGCCACTTAAGAATGGATACTACTATTCTATAGTGATGGGGGATCGTTGCTGTAAAAGTTGTAGTAGTACTGCAAGTTGCACTACTAGTCTTCAGGCATCTTTGTAGTCGTAGCAGTAGCAGTGGTGGTATTGCTAGTAGAAATACTACGAGCAGCGGTGGTTAAACTCGCAATGGCAGTAGCACTAGCAAAAGCGGTAATAGTAGCAGAAGCAGTAGCAGCGGCAGCAAAAGCAGTCCCAGCAGTAGCAATAGCAGCACCAGGAATAGAGTCGTAAAAGCAGCAGCGAAATCCGTCCCTGTAAGAGCCGTGGTGGTAGTACCAATAGATAGATGTATGAATAATCGCACTAAGAAAGTAAACAGTGGTAATGAAAATAATCAAGAATGACAGTAGTGTGTTCTTCTTAATAGTACTGAAAGCAAGAATGCTAGAAGTATGAAAACGAATCAAACTACCAGCAGCGGAAAAAAGTAGGGACAAAGGTTTGGTGATTGGGCCATGTACTGGAACTTAGGCTTTGTTGGCTGTAGTCAGCTAGTACTTTTAGTACCACGACTTCTAGTTTTTCTTTTTTCTATCAATATTCGTATTAGTATTACTATTACTATTGCTCATACACATACTCATACTCTTACTCGTACTCTTACTTTTGCTCTTACTTTTACTCTTACTCACACTCTTACTCATACTCTTATTCTGACTACTATGACGACGACAACAACGACTACTACGACTACTACGACTACGACTACTCCTACTCCTCCTTCTCCTACTGAAAGATGGTTCCACTGTTCAGGTCATGTACTTACTCATCTCTCCGTTGCTGAGCTCCCTAAGTGTGGTGACCCAACCCATGGCGAACGCCAGGGTCCCCCGCGCTGAAAAAGGTCATGCGTGCCAATGCGCGTTCCAAGTTGTTAGCCTTGGCTCCCACCTGCCATGGCGCTGGACCCAGCTGTTGGTTTCCAGTAGGCTACCATGAAGTGAAACTGAAGGTAGGCTGTTTTACTTCCAGTTGGCTGTTTCCACAGTACCTCCCAGTAGGCTGCTGAA
>VSDK01001664.1:37008-51034 GCA_009767595.1 Symbiodinium kawagutii | reverse complement strand
AGATTACAATCTTGAAACAAACTCAATGTTCAGTCAGTCAACTGGAAGTCTGGAAGTCAAAGAGATACCTACCAAGCCAGCAGATCATCGACTTCAGAATTGTTGCGAGAAGCGTCGAGCGGATTACTGCTATTGTTCCTGATCAGGGGTTTTATACCCCGTCCCAACAAGCATTAGTCAATTAGATCATCCCCCCCAAGTGTAGTTGAAATAAAGCCAAGTATCTAAGAAACCACCAACCACTTATTGACAAGCTCATGAAACACAGGAGGAAACATCAGCGTGAAGGAGGTCAACTCATCAATGAGGAAACCAGGTACGGGTTCCAGTCTGAGCCACAGCCAGCAAAAAGTAATATATAATGACTTGATTTTCACACTTAACCTGCTTGATCCATGAGAGTTTTTTGCCGCCCTGATGTTCAACTTTTCGGCCATGGGAATCAATCCACTTTTTGACGTTTGTCACTATCCCCAACTAGCCGCGATCATATGCACCTGGGTTTAGCCTTTGGGAATGGCGCAGCCATCAAGGAATTGAGTTTTTTGGAGGATAAGCAATACAGTGAATACGAACTCGTTTTCCGTGGAACACGAGTCCCTGGAAATGAAGTTGATCATCATGTTTAACAGGTAAACAAATGGGTGTGTGCCAAAATAATGGCACCCCCAAAACCAATGGTTTCCTAGTAGAATGACCATTGATTGGTGGGGCCCATTGGTTACCCTATGGCTTGGCACACACCCAAATGCAAACCAGAAACCCATAAAGTGTTTCTGTGGTGCATCCCTTCACTGGTGATAGCAAAAGAGTGACCGGCATAGCAACCACGGCCGCCAGCGGCCTTTGATCCTTCCTGTGCCACTTCCTGAGGCGATACAGGGGACTCACTCAGGGGGACTCACCTAGAAGTGGAAAATCCATCATTCAAACCATGCATGTTCCCCTGAAATATAGTGATTTTTTGAGCTTCTAGTTTGATTCTGAAAAATGGTGATTACCTCTACAAATGCCGATTTTGAGCTTACAGGGTTATTTCCCAGAGAGGAACAGTTGTAATCCTACTAACAACAGTGCGACAAGACTTACTTCTGTACTCCTGATTGTAGGTGCTGTGGAGTGATGTTTGATGCTTTCACTGCTATTCTACACTTTGGTATTACATGCGTCAGTGTGATCTTGAAGGCTTTTAACAAGGGCAAATCATCATCCATAGTCTTGCCACAGTTATACGTAAGATTAGTGAATATTCACTCCCAATGCTACTAAACTACCTCTAGTTGATAACAATGGTGAATCAATCTGAAGACTCATCAAGAATAATCTTCCCCGGCCCCGTGTAAACCATGATCGGGCAAATCTACCATTCATGGCAACGACTGTCTCCACACCTGTCTACACCTGTGCAATCCGAGATGTGTGCAAATGTACATATCCTATGCATTTAAAGCCTTCACAACCATTGGAGTATGTATAAATTTCTAAATTGGCAATCTTTGGGCGGAAAGCCTAGGCATCCCAACTATACTAGTTGCCGGGAAACCAAAAACATGAGCCTGTCAGGGCGGACACCCTGAAGCGATTCAAATTTGCATGGATGTTTCCGCCACCTTGGGGAACTAGTGGCCAGGGACACCTCATGTGTGCATACATGGTTCCTGCCCCCGCTTGGTACGGTGGGTCAGGTCCCACGGTAGCTCCGTCGTGGCAGATCCATACAAATGAATCACCCCTAGTTGAACCAGAGCTATTCATGTGGATCTCCCATTAATCAATCAGCTTATAGAGAAGTGGAACATACTTTGTCTGATCCTTAGCCAACAAATCATCAACGTAAACATTGCTGATACCCTCCAGTCATCAGCAAAATAGCTGGCTAGAAATATGGCCAGCCCTCTTCCGTACCTCAAGATGATCTGGTTGATGGACTTTCCAGTCAACGAGCTGTCAACGATGATCAGAGGGTTATCGTTACGGGCTACTCTGAAGGATTAATGTAAACTTAAAATGATTAATGATCTTTTCTTAATGCGTCTCTTTTCTTTACTGTTTCACATTTTTTTACAGCATAGCTGGTGTACTGTACTTTTGATGCCTAACAATGGTCAATTTTGGTAAAAATGTCCATGACGGTTCGCCAACTACGGTAGTTGTAGTTGTTACATCATGGTTATTTCATGGTCAACAAAGCTTCAGAAGCTAATACCAGCTGGTGAGCTTTAACTGCTTCAGAGCAGGTTGTCCTTGGGACAAGAAACAGCTGGTTTCAGGACCCCGTCTCCCTTACGTGGTGATGTCAACCACAACCAGACCTAGATCCCCTGGGTCCTTTGTGAGCTGCTCTTCAAAGAGCTCCAACACTTCCTTCGCTTCGTCTTCGAAGTTTCCTTGGGCCTCAGTGGAGGACACCCATATGCGCAAGGCAACTAGGACCCAGCATCCCAATTACTTTTGAAGGAAAACCAAAAAATATCTTGAACCACCAACAAAATACAGAATAGGTGAACAGGTGATAACTCACCTTCTAGGGTTGATGCTACAGTATTTATCTGTTGCAGTTAGCAACTAAAGGCACTACATGAGCCAACTACCGCGAGTCTCAAGACTGGATCCAGTTAGTGCTGGCCGTTGCCAACCAGCTTTCTGTGGGCACACGCACCCGCAACTGTCATGGCTGGGCCTGTGCTGCTTAGACACGGCCTTGGTTCGAAGGCATCGCACCAGCAAACTGAGAAACTCGTGCTTAGTCAGCTCCTGCCGTTGGCTGTTCCGCCGCAGATGTGGAGGATCAAAAGTTTCAGCATCCAACGATGGATGTGAACATCCGGTGGAACCTGTTTGTTCAGATGTGAACAGCTTGGGTGGTATTGACACCACAGTCATGGAAATGTTTTCTACAGTAAATATTTGGTAGACAGTGGTTGATATATCAACTTATAACTAGGGCAACTACCAGCAGTTGGCTGCTTGCTGCTTCTGGCAGTGCCTAGCAAGGCCCGTCCTTGATCATCTGGCGCTGGTTCTTGTCGAGCGTGGCAGAGCGGTGGGCATGCGACAAATGGCCTGTGAGAGCCATGGTCCAGTGCCGTCATGGTGAGATCTACGGCGGCTGGGGTCCTCGGGTCACCACTGGGGGTTGGATGGCACGGTCCCGCAAGGTGGGAAGCAAGATCCAGGGAGCTTCGCAAGCTATGAAGTAGATGAGTTGCTGGGACTACTGGTGGTAATCCTGCATCAAATTGGACCGTGCCCAAAAGGTAAATGATCACAGCTGCATGTCTACAACTTGGGTCATCAATAAATTCTATGCTTCTTCTAAGGTCTTTCATCCCTTGGCTTATGACATGACAACCATCATAGGCCAAATCTTTTTCTGAGAAAGGTGGTTGATGGTTGATCGGGAATTCGATCGACCAACCCCCCCTCGTTCATCAAATGGGTAAAATGTTGATGTTGGATGGTCATTGCATAGTGGGAACCATGTTGGAAATCGAGACTCTATTCCTAGTTGGTGGTCAACTGTAGATAAAAATGGAGTGCTGTTCACCATTTTCTGCTTACATCGCTTTTATCTTCGAAATATTGCTATACTCCAATCTCCAAACCATATCCCAAGCAGAATGGGACTAGTTGGGGGTCCACCAAGAATCAGTGCTGATGTGGATGTCCATGGCTACCAGTTTCTAGCCCAGCTGTTGGGAAGGGAAAAGAACCTACGAGTTGATGTTAAGTTTCTTAAATATAGTTAGATTTGTCCAACAAGCGTTTTTGACCTTCTTTTTTAACTAAATTCTCAATAAGCGTTTTTGCCCAACCTGCTGGCCGCTCAAAACGCTTGTTTCATTTTAGAAAGCCAAACGGAATGACACAATGTTTTTTTCCATCAAAGTTGGTAAATTTGCTGAAAGCTCGGTTAAACTCGGTTAAACTCGGTCAAACTTGGTTAAACTTGGTTAAACTTGGTCAAACTCGGTAAAAACTCGGTTAAACTTGGTTAAACTCGGTTAAACTTGGTTAAACTTGGTTAAACTTGGTCAAACTCGATAAAAACTCGGTTAAACTTGGTTAAACTCGGTTAAACTTGGTTAAACTTGATTAAACTTGGTTAAACTTGGTTAAACTCGGTCAAACTCGGTTAAACTCGGTTAAACTTGGTTAAACTCGGTCAAACTCGGTTAAACTTGGTTAAACTTGGTTAAACTTGGTTAAACTTGGTCAAACTCGGTTAAACTTGGTCAAACTTGGTTAAATTCCTTTTTTTGGTTTTAAAGAAGCGTTTTTGACCTACTTTTTGGTAAAAAAGAAGCGTTTTTGATGGTTAATTTGGTAAAAAAGAAGTGTTTTTGCCCTCAATTTGGCTAAACTTGGTTAAACTTGGTTAAACTTGGTTAAACTTGGTTAAACTTGGTTAAACTTGGTTAAACCTGGTTAAACCTGGTTAAACTTGGTCAAACTCGGTTAAGCTCGGTTAAACTTGGTTAAACTTGGTTAAACTCGGTTAAACTTGGTTAAACTTGGTTAAACTTGGTTAAACTTGGTTAAACTTGGTTAAACTTGGTTAAAGTCGGTTAAACTTGGTCAAACTTGGTTGAATCCGATTAAACTCGGTTAAACTCGGCTAAATTCGGTTCGACTTGGTTAAGCTATGATTTCAACAATGAAATTTCCAACAAGCGTTTTTGACCCTTCCCCGGCACATGGTTACGTGTTCTCACATGCCCGACGAGGGTGCAAAACGCTTCTTCAGTTCTGTTGCCTCCATTCCAACGAAGACCAGGGCTTAAGAAACTTAACACGAGTTGAGAAGGTTGAAAACTAAGAATTATATAATTGATATGCTGGTTTCTCAAAACAGGGGTACCCCCAAAAATGGTTGGTTTATTGCTACTAATGACTACAAGTGGATGATTTTGGGGGTACCCCGATTTTGATAAACACCCATATATGTAATTCACTAATTAACTATGATTAACTAACAGAACCTATGCAACATTATGTGACTATGATTATGCCATAGGTTTTCCAGGTTTAATAGCCTCACACGTGGCTGTGAATCTCTTGAAAAGTGACCAGCTTCCAGCTGGGAACGGAACCTACCGGTGGCTTTGTTGGTGACCCATCCCCAACGATTTCGATGCACCGAAGTACTTGTAAGGACCTGGCACCTCCCAGCGTGGCCAGTCCCAGGAGCAGAAGTTGCAGTCAGTGCTGTTGCGGCACTGTCCAGCGGCGAAGTAGATGCAAGGACGTCGGCACAATTCAGGGTGCCCAACACTGCCTGTGGCAGAGCAGGCTATGACGAGGATGAGGATGAGGAGGAGGATGAGGATGGTGAAAATGATAAAAATGATGGGAATGCAAGCAACAAAACAAAGCCAAAATATGTTTTACCACCCGGATCTTGCTAGACATCAACACCAAAACATTGTCTCGTACATTTCTGCCTCACTAACATTACTTGCTTGCAGTGGCAAAATATTCTTAAGATTCTGAATGAGCATTTGAAGCCCACCCCCAACCAGCACTCAGATGTTTGGCCAAGTTTAGCCTAGAATGGACAATGAAATAACTACTTGGATTTCACTTGGCAAAAACTAACACGTTTGATGTTTTCTTGTGTTTTGGTTCACAGTCCTTGGCACATTGTCAGTGTAGCATCCTTGCAGGCAGCGGAGCATGAATACCGTTCGCATGTTCAAAGGATCGTTGACATGCCCCGCCCGTGGCCAAATCCCCCGCCCCTTTCATATTGTGCATAGCACCAACATTTGTTGTATTCTCAAGCTAACTGGGACATGGCCTGCCCACCTCAGGCCTATCACCAGCGTAGCATTGGCAGTCATTTGCCCCCCCCCACCAGTCACATGAAATATCATCCAAACCGCCCGTCCAAAATGGGAATCTCGGACATCAGCTGTCAGCATGTCCTGTCTCCATCGAGGACAACGCGCCCCAGGGGCCCTCCCTGGGCCCTGTGATGCTTAGCCACGGTCCACCCACCCTGCCTGGGTTGGATGCTGTGGAAAGGCTGGAGACCCTGGAAACGCTGAGTTCGGAGTCCTGAAGTCACCATGAAAAGCCTGGTGGCCATGGATTTTCATGGGTAAATGCTAGGGTTGATGATGGTTATAGGCCACATCAATGATGGTCAACGATGGTTACAGCTGATATTCATGATGGTTGATGATGCTTCATAGTGATAAATCTTCGTTGATAGTGGACATAGATCCTATGGGGTTTCTCAAGCCATATGGGTACCACCAGTTATCAGCCAGTTATGAACCGTTTTTAGTAGTAAACCAACCATAACCATATTAATGATGGAGGATGATGGTGAATAGTAGATTAACATTGGCTTTGCAGAGGGTCAATACTGGTTGATGTTGGTTGATGTTGGTTGATGATGGTTATAGGATTTTATAGGTAACTAACCCACATCAACCATCGTAAACCGCTGTCAACAACAATTAATTATTGGAAGTCATGGTTGACCGGAGAACGACCAAAAATCATGGGAACAGACGGGTCCATGATGATGATCCAGCTCTTTATGACCAAAATTTACTCATGAATCGCTTGTGACCCACCATCAAAATCCTGGGGGGATTCTTGATATGGATCCTCTTTACAACTTATACTTTGTATCCATACTGAGTAGGTATCCACAAATGTTTGAGCACAATTGATCCTCCTTAAAACTACAAGAGTAATGCTGAATGCCTGCTCAAATATGTGTGAATCCACGGACAGGTGCATGGTTTTGGCATGCGCACGAGTCAGGTACTCTGATAGGTTGCTTGGGACAGGCATATCATCTGGCAAAGTAGTTCCCAGGAACAATGCTATTGATGTGAGGGGTCGCTTTCTGGGTTGCAGTGCTGCAAGGGATGACCTGCACGCAGCTGGCAGCACAACTCCATCGTCTCTTGTTATTTCCCCAATCAATGTGAGTTATCACAAAATTGCAGTAAATTCGATCATCAAAAGAAAGAACTAGGGATGAAATCTAGCAGTTGTGGCAAAGGTAAGAGTGAGTCACAGCATCCACCTTCAAATCACGAGCGCTGCTTTGCAGTGTGAATAGCACGGAGGTAAACAAGCTAATAAAAATGGAGAGGGGGGTCAGGGAGGGCAAGATGATTTTGATTGCTTTCTACCTGTGCGTTCTATGAGAAAACCTTGATGCTAGGTTCGTTGCTGTGAGACAATGTTGGATCATGAATCATGAGATGAAATCAAGATGCACGTGCGTTCATTGGAAACATGACTGAATCAAGGTGAATGATGAATTTGTTCATACGTAAAGTGGAAAATCAAAAATGAAATTCTGAAATGGGCATGGCAAAATCATAATGAAAAATTGGCGGTAATAAGATGAGCAGTGATGAAACATGACAAAAATAAAGCAACTAATCTGGCATGAATCACTACTAAATGCAAACATGGTATGCTGAGTAGTGATGATGAAATATAACAGAAATGAAGCACCTGATCTAGCAGTAGCATACACTACTATATGCAAGCATATCATACATACAATGTTGACAAAAACAGATTCTCTATGCTTGGCAATGTAACTCGCATATACATATGTACTTAAATTTGTATGTATGTATATATATGTATATATACATTCTGTATATTGGTATTTTATGTATCTATATATATATATATATATATATATATATATATATATATATATATATATATATATATATATATATATATATATATATATATACGTGTCAATATATCTATCGATAATGTGTGTGGAACCATGTGTATAGATCTTTTTTTGGCCCTAAATCTTTGAGCCTTGATCCAAGCCCACAGAGCCCGCGGTCCTCTTCGGAACTGGTGTCGTCCATCGCGCTGGTACTCCACGACTGAATCCCAGCATCTGCGGTGGCCGGAGCGGCAACCTTGGCATCCTGCCGGCGATCGAACCGGAGATACAACGCATGGGTCGTTTTCCAAGTTGTCGTGGCCCCACCACGCGAAAGCCAATGAGAATGGCAGATTTTGGAGGAAAAATCTGTGCCGGGTCTGAGGCTTGTTAGTTCTAGGACCACATTCATCAGTACTCTATGATCAACTAACCTGGTTGCGTGGAAAACCCAGCATTCATGGATATGTTTACCCAGCTTTTGACTTTCAGGTTAGTTTACCAGAAATTATCGGAATATCTGAAAGCGAAGTGAAAAATAAATAAATATTTAACAGCTGCAGCTTGGTTTCTCTATTCCCTTCCACTGAAGGAATCACAGGAACAGAGTGGTCTACTATTAAGCGAACGGCACCGCCCACCCCCGGTTTTCTCTGACCAAAACTGATCGAAATCTGCAGCGCTCAACTCCTTGTTGCCTTGTTCCCACAAGTGAACACACAATGGAGGAAACAATTAATGGTTGGTCAATGGAGTAATGATCGGGATGAAATGGGATTACATACTAAGCTCAAATAGCTCAATAAGGATTACAAATCCGACAAATCATAAATAGGCCAGTAGTTGTGAATTCTAATCAATGGTAAAGTTCATTAATAGACTAACCAATAAAAATATCAAGAAACAAAAACTCATCGAACCTGACAATCAGTGCCTTGACGCACCCGGCAGCCGGTCCTGCTTGTCCAAGTTGCGAGAGAGTATCTCCTCATCCGCAACCTGAACAACAGCTGAGGGACATTCCCCCACGGGTGCAGTTCAGTCAGCCTTTTGAGCCTACAAATACCAGCAATTATTTCTGTTGTCATGGGCCATGAATCATCTGGTTCCCGAGTCTTCTTATGGAACCACACGGTCTGAAATGAACATTCTGAAGATTTCATGGTGAATTGCCCCTCCAGAGACACTGCTACTCACATTCGTGCTTGCTCAGGATTACGTTGGCGATTGTGTCCGTTCATCGTCCGCTGCAGCGGTGCGAGGGGAGTGCCAGGGTGATGGGCATACAGGAGAAATGCCTCCTTTTGAAACTAGATCCAACGATTGATGGGACTTTGGAGGCAAATTACCTTCCCTTCAAAAGACTCAAAACTACGAAGCAAGTACAACAGAAGAAAACAATCGCATGACCATACCAGGACACGTCAGTGTTCATGTCGCTGTAAAGCGTCTGTGGTGTAAACTTCGAGGTAAACCTCTTGAAATGTGAAACCCTACACCCTTGCAGAAGTTGTGCAGGTCAAACCTCGGTGTAAAGCCCTTGCGTGTGAAGCTCCAGTGGTGTAAAGATGTAAAGCTGTTGTTGGGTAACGCTTCTGTAGTGGGCAGCGAGAAGGCACTCAAATTGCAAGGTCATGTCAAGCGCTTTCAATTTCAGAAAGATGCAGAACAAGTCGCGTTGCCAAAAAGTGTCAATTGCTGCAAAAAACCAATCAGAGTGGCAAAGTTGCCAAGAGAAGACAAGCAAAGTGTGTGCTCACACAGGCAAGTCAACGCAGCGCAGCGCAGCGCGAGGAGACTAAGTGATCCAACTAGCCAAGCTGCTGGCATGCCCGGCTTTGGATGGTTCATATTGACACGGAACCATCTAAGAATCCAGCCAATTTATGGGTCCAAAATCCCACTTGTCTCAGGACTTGTGTGAAGATGCTCAACTGAAAAGCAAGTTCTTTGAAAAGAAAATGTCTGGGATTGGAGGATGTTTTGGGCACGGACCGTTTCAACTGTATGGCTGTCTATAGTCGTTTGAAATGTTTTACTCGATGTACGGATATGAAATATTTTGGATGCAAATCGAAATGTATATCTATATTGTTATTTTTACATACATACAAATGTATATATATATATTTATATTTATTTATTTATTTATATACATATACATATTGCTATCACTACTACTATTATATCACATATATATCATATACATTTAGATACGTATCTATAAACATATTGCATATATGGTGCGTGTGTGTGTGTGGCGCCTTAGCGCCGAAAATGCATGGGAGCTTCTCCGTCAGAGTCTGCACGTACTCTCCATCCTGGCTGGAGAAACGTGCTGGTTCCGTGCCCCTCAGCCGTGCTTGGGAGCCATGAACCAACGGCCTGCCTTGGGAACCATAAGATGTGGATGATATGGTGGTTGATGACCACTAGAAGCCCTATAGTTGCCACGAGACTGCTTGGTTTTGATGGCAAAGCAACAACTGCTTGGTGTTCACTAGCCATGAACCAGTTCAACTGCTTGGCTTTTTCATGAACCAACACTTGAATTAAATTGTTTAATGAGAATTGTTGGTTGAATCAAGAACCATAAATCATGTTCATGGGAAAAACCATGTAATCGTATGTAATCGTAGTGATGGCATGGCTTGGCGGTTGGTATCGTGATGGATACACCCTGCTAGAGATTCTAGCATAGACCAGGGCTGCATGTCGATAGCCAACGACTAACTGGGTAAATAAAACTCACTCCCCTCGTGAATACCAGGCTTTGAAATGCGCAGTCACCATGAAGTCTCAAAATTTGGTTGATTTCTGTGTTTTTTTCGCCTGGAAGCCCAAAAATTATGGTGTGCCAACATCACCAGAACCAACCGTCGCACGGGCTTTAAACCACCAACTACCGCTGCGCTTTGATGGCTGCGGACACGCCCCAATGGACTTGTATCCCACAATAGTAAAGGATACTGAAAAAATTCACCAAACATTGCCACCCGCAGGGTCTCAAAAACTATCGGACTGAACTCAAACCAAGAAAATCACAAGTATATGTTTATGTCACAAATAAAACAAAAATAGAAAAACCATTGATGATAGCAATGTGACTATGATCACAGTGTGAGGATGCTGACCCAACAATAAGAGAGACCAGCAATAGCAGCAATAGCCTTCAGTGAAATTACAAAAAAAAGAATCTACCAACGAAACATGTTTAAATTCAAACAGTGCAGCTAAACTTGTTCGGTGTGAGCACAATATTTGAAATAAATCATACCGGTGAAGTCATTACAATCATCAATTGCATCACCACCACAATTTCAGAACAACAATGGTGGGTGGTTTCTATGGAATTTTCTATGGTGAATAGTAGGCCATCCTGGTGACAATAGGGATAAATGTGTAAACTTATGGTGAATTCTATTATCATGGTTCAACCCATGGTGAATTCTATGGCTAAGAACAGTTGATAATAGGGAAAGCCTGGGGAAACCATAGGATCGAGGAAAATCATGGTGATATAGGCATTCTAGCACAACTAATAATAATGGTTAATCATAGGGGATAATGGCCAACAATAATGGTTAAGCAAGTACTTATGGGTGGTTTCTCCAGCCAGTTGACCCCGAAGTTATGCTTCGTTTACTACTTGTCCAGAAATGGTAAACAGGATGATCTGAGATACCCCCATTTTGAGAACCTCCCATATTATGAATAGCAGATCACGAATGGCAGATCGGCAGGTCAACTGGGGGTGGTGTATGCGATGAATCGACCATGACCATCATTTTTCGCGATTGAATCATCGTTATTGTTGTCAATGATATGATGGTTTCTCAAAATAGGGAACCCAAAAATAGCTGGTTAGTTTCAAAAAATGGTTGTTAATGGATGATTTGGGGGGTACCCTATTTTGAGAAACCACCATATTGCAACCAAGAGGACCACCACCTGCACGCCGCGCGTGCCCTGGGCCTTCTTATCGGCCTCCTCTGCCTCGTTGCTCTCGGTCTCGATCCTGTACCCGTTCTGTGGCTGAAATCTCAGAAGATGAAATCGACAATAAACTCTGACAGTTAGCTGCAGACGATAGCTGTTAGATGACAGTTAGCTGGGTCTCGAAATTGGTTAAATGACAGCTGTCAACCAATCATTTAACAACAACCAATCGTTCAACCATCGACATTTAACCAACCATTGTTAGTTTCATAGTTAATTGTTTATTGTTGAGTAACCAATGAACAATGACAATCAACAATCAACAAAAACATATTGAACTGAACAAAAATGAAATTAAACATAAACAGAAACAATAAACAAACTAAACAATAACAATTCACCCAAAATGAATTGTTATTGTTGCTGTTTTTGATTTTGCTTTTTGGGTGAACCAAGGACAATCACACAATGTACCTAAAAACAGCAACAACAAATAACGAGAAACAGTAAACAATCTACCAAAAAACAGCAGTAACAACCACAAACAAGAAACCACAACCAAAAAACAGCAACAATCACAAAACACATGAAAATGGCGTGTAGTTCTTTGGCAGCAGACCCAATGCCAAGCCACCAAGCCGCACCATGTCACCCCGTCAAAAAAACGACGACAAGACCAGGTCAGCAGAGATGGCAGTCAACCACAATGGACATTTTCCAGCAGGTGGCAGCCTGACCATCTTCAAATTGGACGTTTTTGGCGACAGGTTCCAAGCTATATACATGTGGTTTCTCAAGCCAGGACTTGGGGACCCATCGTTGTGGTTGGTTTATCACTATAAAAGGTCAATACGCAAAGAGTAATAAGTGGGGGTACCCCCATGACTTGAGAAACCACCAAATCCATGTGGTGGACACATTGTACTGGTTACTTGGTCAGCCAAAAACAAATCGAACGATTTTCGAACCGCTTCCTTCCCATGACCATGGATACCCCTAGGGTTCAACATCACCCAAGCCCAAAAATGACCCTAACCATGGATACACCTAACGTTCAACCTTTGGTCTCCTTCGTGCTGGTGGCAAGCTGGAGGCACGTCGGCGAAGTGCTGCGTCGCGTTCATAGTCCATCTCCTAACAGGTCCCAGTCGTTGGGCAGCGCGTCGGTTGGGGACCGCTTCCTAGGAGGCCAAGCAGCTTCCCTACCGCTGCAAGTCGCTTCAATCGGAACCAGTTACATATTTTGATCGAAGTTCATCCGAATTTCAGTGAGTTCCGGCCAGAATACGAAAACGCCAGCTTGGCCAATCAGAGAGGCAGGGTTTAACTGACAAAGCGTGGTTTATGTAAGCATCTATCAACAAATCAACTAATTGCCTAGTCAAGCAAATGGAAGTTGGCTCGCGCCAACGCAGTGCTTTGCTTTGGCTTTCTGGGGTCATGGCATGACTGTACTTGTCGGTGGCGTTAACGCAAAACAAAATCGACAAAACGTGGTGGATTGGGATAGACTGGACCAACCCATTCCCCCAATCTGCAGCCAACTTTTTATGAACAGGTGAGCTGCCGGATCACTTGCATGATGAAAGTATGACTCAGACATTTTTAGCCTCAGCTAACCTCACAGTAACATGATCACACCACTCACCACCACCACCAGTGAAGCATCACTGGCCTGCCCTGGGTGCCACCCTGTCCCAAGCCCCAACTGGAGTCCTCCAAAACGTTGATAAAGGTGAAGCGGTACTCCAAAGAGATGGCCATGACTTACCTGGGAGCAGCGTTGGACACCCGACCACTGGGAAGCAGAAGGAAGTGCGGATTATGGAGCCGCTTCCAGCTGTCAATATGTGCTTATATACTTTTGTATTTATATCTAGATCTATATATATAGAGAGAGAGAGATTTATATCTATGTCTATATCTAGATCTATATCTATATCTAGATCTGTATCTATATCTATATCTAGATCTGTATCTATATCTATATCTAGATCTATATCTAGATATATATCTAGGTCTATATCTATACCTACATCTATATATGTTCAGTTAGATACAATCATACATATGTCCACTCAAATATGCTCTTTTCCGTTATTACTATCATCATGTCCCCGCTCAACATCTAGAGTTTCTGCGATACGCTTGCAGCATAAGCGCCCTCTTCACACCGGCTGTGAACCAATCCCATGAATGACCAAATTAGTCAACCGTTGTTGGAGTGTTCATCCATCCATTTTGGGGATTGTTGGCCATACCCATATGGTGGTTTCTTAAAGTGGGGGGACCCCACTATTAACATCAAACCATCTATTTTGGAGGGTTCAAATTGTAGGAAACCCACGTCTCACTATTCTGCTCAATCCTGCTGCTTTGGGCCAATGACGCTTGAGGCCCCGTGCCACGGGTTGTTGAATG
>VSDK01001664.1:0-36932 GCA_009767595.1 Symbiodinium kawagutii | reverse complement strand
GAAAGAGTGAAGATAGATGGAGGATTGTTTCAACACGACGTGGTGGTTTGAGCTGTTCACGTTACGGCATGACAACCATGGCAATCAACAATTGATTCCAAAAAGCGACAGACAAACTAGGAATGCGTTACTTCGAACCATATCCCAGTTGGACCAGTTGGTGAGTCTCAAGATCACGAAACTGCGCCTGCTCCCAAAAAGTCAACTTTTTCCGGCGCGCTCATTTTGCGCGCCCCTCCCAACATTTTTGCAACGTCGTAACATTTTTGCAACGTCGTAACATCGACGACAGTTACGCGCTTTGTAAAAAATAGAAAATTCCTTGCGCTTGCCACAGATTACCTAATGCCCAAGAAGGACAAATGTCAGCTTTCCCTTGCGCCTTCCTCGTAAAGTGCACATTGATCACAAAAATGGACACAGCACGCAAACGAGAACGCAGCTCCAGAAGAGAGCTCTCCTGCGATTCATTTCGCGCGAGTCTTCTGTCGAAAACAGAAGATGAGGGAACGTTTTAGACGAGAGGGTGCAAGAATTAGCCGCGCGTATGGGAGAACACCTGGGATACATAGGGTCCCTTATATTACCGAAAGAACCCCTTCAGTGCACACACTGTTTAGGGAAAAATGTCCAGCAAGCCAAATTCACAGAGAAATCACACAGAAGCACCAGGCCCTTCTGCGGTCATCGACCCCAAACTCTGTTCTGGGTCTTCTATGCGTGGTTGATCATCTGATGAAATTGTGAAGGGGATCTCTTTGAAAACATTCCAAGCACTCGGGAACATGAAGTTTGAATTCAGAACGCATGGCAACAGCTTCAGCAACTCTCGCATGCAATAAATCAGCTTCGAGAATGAGCAAAACACATGTATTGTCACTCTAAAGCCGTCACTTGAAAGGAAGGGTTGGCTCTGCACTGGTTCAGTTCACGCAACCAAAATCAAACAAATGGTTCCTTCTAGAGTTTACCACTGGAGTCCATCCTGAAGCAGCGATTTTTTTCCCGTTGGTTTGGTCGAAACTCAAAACTATGTTGAATCCCACACCCACAGCGGTACTTGTCTCAAAGAAGCCAGCTCTCTTGCGCAATCATTGTTGCCACTTGACCCTTGAAGAGGTGTGCAAAAAGGTCCTGGCCCAGCAAACCATGGGTTTGTCCTTGTTGGACCTTGTCCAACGCTTAGTCTCTGTCACGCAACAAGGCCAGCTTCGTGCCATACAGTCCGTCCTTGCAGCTTTGATAGAGAGGTGTTCAGGGCATGCAAAACGTCCCAGAACAGAAAGCGGCATCAGCACCAAATCAATTGTCAGCAGCTTCTGCCTACAACTATTTCGGGGTGTTCTTGCTTGTCACCTTTCCGAACTCTCCTCATGAAGCGCGAAAGAAAGTTGTCTGAAGCGAATATCGGCCTTGGAAAAATGACCAAATTGTCTCTTGGATCTCAAGGTCTAGGATGCCAAGCCAAAACAACCCGGCCCCGCAAGACGTGCCCGCGCAGGTCCCACCGCGGCAAGGCCCATGGCACCTCTGCAGAAACCTATTTCCACGATTGTTTCTGCATGTGCCTTGGACTGTTGTCAACTCTCATCATAGTGACTCATCATCAAGGGTTGCAAAGAGCTATAGTATGTTACAGCATCTGAACTGAGAACAGGTTTTGCAAAGTGACTGGTGACGCAATTGAGTCTCTATTGAAAAGGAAAATGGCAATTATTCCACTACCACCTGACCGTTGCAGCATGCTAAGCAAAAGAAAAGCAGGCGAAAGTGGATCCCGCTACAAAGCTCCTCATATTACAACAAGAAGTAAAGAGAAAGCACATAGCAAACATGCTGGAGCTACAAAGCGGTCCTCACAGACCTGTGCTGTCGCAGCACTGGTGTCTTCAGAGATGTGGTGGGCTAAGACGTCACCACTCTTGGTGAGAAACTGACAAAGATTCTGACAAACTTTCTTGCTGGAAGGGCAGGCACTCGCTTGTTAAAGAGAAACCCACGGGAGGAAAGGTTTGCAAAGGAAAGCATGTCAAGCATTGCTTCACAAGACGGCAGGATTCATCTGCAGAGACCATAAACGCACTTGGCAAGCAAGAAGGCGCATATTAGCATGTGTCACATGCAAGCGAGTTTGTTTGTCTGCATAACGAAACATTCACACAACATCGGTAAAACTTTCACACATCATCGGTGAAAGGCTGCAAGCAATTTCAATAAAATGGAAAAGTGGCAAACATGATGCCATCATTGGATGAATGGAAGAAGCAATCTAGCCTGTAGGCTATCCTCTTGCAACATGATGCCTGAGAAACATGGAGGTTTGAAAGCCAAGGCTGACAAAGTGACGGGATCCAGTGCACACGTCTTAAACGCCTTCTCGAGCGCTTCCTGCGAACAGTGACAGTGGTAGTGATCCTGTATTGAAATGCACAGCTAATCACTGGCAGGCAATCTCCAGCCCTGGGCAATTGCAATAATGGCGAGCACAAACATGCCTGTTGTCCAGAATGGTTGGACCAACCCTACGAGCGCTGACAATTGATCCTACAGCTATCTCATCAGAGACGTGTTGAAAACCGGCTTTCGACTTGGAGTTGGACTGGCAATCTGCGACATCGTCACTCGATTGGCGGCTTCTACCCGATACGTGTTTTTACGTGTCTCTTTGGCAATACCATGATCTTGCAACACGTTCATCTCTGACAAAGTTAGAGACTGAAGCCAGCGCTGACCTTACTTCAAGGTTCAAACCACACAAGCGATGTATTCTTGAAAGGCCTCCCATGCACACCTGATGCTTTGATTGAGCCCCAGGACAAAAGGTATGCTCGAGGTCTTTGCTTGGATGCTGTGCGTTCATGCTCTGTCTGCACTACTTTGTCATTCCGAACTGCTGCGAACCTAGAACTTCCACTCAAACTTGCTAGGACAGACTAATGTCGATACTTGTCAAAGACAAGAAAACTATAGGCTGCAAACCTGAATCCGCACTACTGCAAATGTCTGCATCTTCGGCAATCTTGTCTGGTTGCAAGGGTTCGCTCTGTTCACCCCTTGCTTGAATGATCAGAAAGTTACACCAATGGTTGCTTTCAGAATTCAGCGCTGGAGTAGATCCTGGAAGTGGTATGCATTGCCTTTGCGTTGCTCAGAAGCTCAATACTACCCTCAATCCCACACAAATACTTGTTGCAGTGGGACAAAGTTTTCACCTGTGCAATCTGTGCCACCACCTGTCCAATTGCCACTTGTATCTTGAGCTGTGCAAACGCATGTGTTGCAAAAAGACCTCAGTTTGGCACAAAAAGTTTCGCCTCTCTTTCTGATACAAGTCCACCGGCTGACCTTCGCTGCGTTGCGACTGGAGGCAACTTCGTATGACAAAGGCCATCCTTGTTGAAGCTTTCCATTCAAGGACATGGGCAGCTTTCCTCTAAGAGAGCAGCATCAGCACCTTCGGAAAAGGAAATTCTCTGTGGGCAGCCTCTGCCCAGGACTGCTTCTGGACATTTTCTTTTGAATTTCCAACTCCCATGAAGTCTGGCGGAAAATGCTTTAGCATCAGTCGCTGGGGTTGACTGTACATGAATCGATTCGTGTTTGCAAACACGCTTGGCAAACACGTTCAAGCCGCGCAAAGGTTTCATCAAATTCATACAAACTTCAGTCTATTTTCCAAACCATGTCATGCCTGAGCAGGAGCTTGGAGGAATTGAGAGAAGAAGCAATTGCAATCTTCTCGAAAAGTCCAGAACATTTTCCTGCGTGTGGTGGCACGTGTCAAAACATAAGGCAGTAGTTTCACAACACCACTGGCCCTTCAAGTGTTTCCCTTAGATTTCCTGGCAGTGCTTCCTCAACTGAATGTCTTGTGAGTTTTGAGAATGGCACTATCTTCAGAGACCTGGTCCTTCTGACGACGATACAGGTAACCGACAATCTCATGCCTAAAGCATGCCCCGACCCTTTCTTGATGTCAAATCACAATGTAAACGCTGTTTGAAAGAAAGCATGCCTAAAGCATGCCTAAATCCAAAACACCATGGAACGCTGATGGGAAAACGTCTCCTGACTGACATTTCTTGTCGTAAAAACATCCAAAAACCAATGGAACGCTAGTGATCTAAATGCACCTTTAGGGATTCAAAACGGATGCCTTGGGGCTGGAGAACTGCATCTAAACGCTGCGAAAACAATGGTTGAACTGCTATCTGCCATCTATGCTACAAATCCAAACCTGAACCGGACGAGGTACCCGGACGAGGTACCCGGACGAGGTACGGACGAGGTAGGGAAAATTCATTTTTATGGCCCCAAGAGACAGGCCAGTGATCAGACGACCCACTCAACATTAGCAAATGGCAAGAAATCAAAAAACCATACTAAACGCTACACTAACATGATGAGTGGTTGTTCCAAGGGTTGCCTGAGAAACATGTGAATTCCAATGGCATTGGGCAATCAACTGGTCACGCTCAAAAACAATGTCGTTTCTGGAGGTGGTTTCTAAATCTATGGAGTTCGCCTGCGACTCACGAAAAAGGCACGCTTTCCAGAAGTGGCGTTTCATATGGTATTTGCAACGTTTCAGAGCGACTTGCCCAAATGAGGCACGAGATAGTCATTTGCCTGTACAGGTAACCGACAATCTCATGCCTAAAGCATGCCCCGACCCTTTCTTGATGTCAAATCACAATGTAAACGCTGTTTGAAAGAAAGCATGCCTAAAGCATGCCTAAATCCAAAACACCATGGAACGCTGATGGGAAAACGTCTCCTGACTGACATTTCTTGTCGTAAAAACATCCAAAAACCAATGGAACGCTAGTGATCTAAATGCACCTTTAGGGATTCAAAACGGATGCCTTGGGGCTGGAGAACTGCATCTAAACGCTGCGAAAACAATGGTTGAACTGCTATCTGCCATCTATGCTACAAATCCAAACCTGAACCGGACGAGGTACACGGACGAGGTACGGACGAGGTAGGGAAAATTCACTTTTATGGCCCCAAGAGACAGGCCAGTGATCAGACGACCCACTCAACATTGGCAAATGGCAAGAAATCAAAAGACCATACTAAACGCTACACTAACATGATGATTGGTTGTTCCAAGGGTTGCCTGAGAAACATATGAATTCCAATGGTATTGGGCAATCAAACTGGTCACGCTCAAAAACAATGTCCTTTCTGGAGGTGGTTTCTAAATCTATGGAGTTCGCCTGCGATTCACGAAAAAGGCACGCTTTCCAGAAGTGGCGTTTCATATGATATTCGCAGCGTTTTAGAGCGATTTGCCCAAATGAGGCACGAGATAGTCATTTGCCTGTAGAAAGCCGCCGAAGACGTTTGGCCGCACCTATTGTAGAAGAGGTACATAAAGGCGGACCTTGCAGTGGTTGCCTTTGGACAAACCAGGCCAACAGTCCAAACGTGAGAAGTGACAATTATTCTTCCCCGAGCACCCACGACCGCGCACATCTTTTTCTTGCGTTGGTTTGCGACGTGAAGTCGGCAGGAACAAAGTGCTTTCAATGACCAAAATATTGAATACAGTAGATGCCAGAAATTCGGTATCTGCCATGGCTGAAACAACTGTACAAGAGCTCAAGCTTCAAGGTCACGTGTGCTGCATCACTTTGATACACCATTTGAATGTTATAATCGAAATATCTAAGTCTAATTTCGAGGTAGTTGAATCCAGTTTTAGGGGTTGAAACCTACCGCCGGCTGCCAGCTGAAGCTGCGCTGCGTGGCGCAAGTGCTGCAGCGGCAGCGGCACTGGAGAAGGCCTGCAGCACACAGGGCTGATGGCAGGATTTCTAGGATGGCTCGATCTGATAGAACGGTGGCATGCCTTGCTTAATCGATTCACTCGCTGTGCCATGGGAAAATCACTGGCTGCACAACTTGCGGCCAAAAAAGATGGCAAGACGACTGTGAAGACTTTTGGCTGGAATATTGTAGTGATTGATTTTGCATAATTATAAACCATCCGTTTTCTCTATGATAGCTGTACTGACATTGGTTTTGACCCTTGACTAACGAAAGATGCCACTAAAAGAGGAGGTGTTCAGAAGAAGCCCGCGCAGATTTTCTATATTTTCTACGAGTTCCAACTCTGGTCAAGAAGTGTGCTAGAAAGTTGTCTTGGGCCAATCTAGGCCTTGCAGATTGAGCAGATTGACTCCACTGCAAGTCACAAGACTTGGGTTCAATGCCAAGCCAAGACCCCAGCAAGTCGTGGTCCATGGAAGAGGTCATCTTGTCAACACGAAAAAAACAAACGAAGCTGCACACAGCTTTCATGCATGTGGACTGGAGCTTCACCTTTCCACCATGCCCGTTAAAAAAGGTTTTCCTAGATGCGATGTTTTCACATACAGTGGCACTACAATCAAGGAAGAGACAGGAACATGCCTACGAGGGTCAGACACAAATTGGCCTTGCCTGGCAAGGCTGAAAACTAGCAGTCAGACCACAAAACGCAGATCCCCCACGCTGACCAAAGCCTGGGCGCTAGAAACTCAGTGTCTGCCATCGCTGAAATCGTTGTCACAGTGGTTGCGTGCATGTGAGACGCCCTCCGACACAACCTCTTGAATCCAGAAAGGCATTGCCAGGATGCTTGCCAAACACACTTGAGCCCCAAAGGGTTCCATCGGAATTCCAACTTACGACACAGGCATACACAGGCACCCGGCAGCGCCTTGCATTTTTTGCAACAAGTCTTCAATCACAGAGTCGGGTCAAACTTCAGACACTGCATTTGTTTTTTCCCCATCCAAACGTCTTGGTGGATATATGGAAACAGCGGATGGAACCTTAGACATATACCCAGCCTTTGATTCTGGAGCTTCACCTTTCCACCATGCCCGTTAAAAAAGGTTTTCCTAGATGCGATGTTTTCACATACAGTGGCACTACAATCAAGGAAGAGACAGGAACATGCCTACGAGGGTCAGACACAAATTGGCCTTGCCTGGCAAGGCTGAAAACTAGCAGTCAGACCACAAAACGCAGATCCCCCACGCTGACCAAAGCCTGGGCGCTAGAAACTCAGTGTCTGCCATCGCTGAAATCGTTGTCACAGTGGTTGCGTGCATGTGAGACGCCCTCCGACACAACCTCTTGAATCCAGAAAGGCATTGCCAGGATGCTTGCCAAACACACTTGAGCCCCAAAGGGTTCCATCGGAATTCCAACTTACGACACAGGCATACACAGGCACCCGGCAGCGCCTTGCATTTTTTGCAACAAGTCTTCAATCACAGAGTCGGGTCAAACTTCAGACACTGCATTTGTTTTTTCCCCATCCAAACGTCTTGGTGGATATATGGAAACAGCGGATGGAACCTTAGACATATACCCAGCCTTTGATTCAACCTCCGGTATAATGTCCCAGTAGCACAAGGAGGTTGTCCTTTCCCCGAGTTGTATTCATTCTCTTCTTTTTGTGTCCCTGATTTTCTCTCGAAACATTTGATTGCTGCAGGTCCTATCCATACGAAACCACTTCAGCATCTGGACCGTGCTATGCTAGAACCCCGGAAGAAGATGGAAGAAGAAAAAGAACAAACGGAGGCGAAGGGAACCTTCCAGAGAGGGTCTGTTAGTGCACGAAACGCAGATCCCCAATGCTGACCCAAGCCTAGGGCTAGACTTGAATCCAAGAAATTGGCACACCGAATCAACTAGCAGATTTTCTATATTTTCTACGCGTTCCAACTCTGATCAAGAAGTGTGCTGGAAAGTTGTCTCGGGCCAATCTAGGCCTTGCAGATTGAGCTTTCCCCGAGTTGTGTTCATTGATTCTTTTGTGTCCCTGATTTTCTCTTGAAACATTTGATTGCTGCAGGTCCCATCCATACGACAGCACTTCAGCATCTGGACCGTGCTATGCTAGAACCCCGGAAGAAGATGGAAGAAGAAAAAGAACAAACGGAGGCGAAGGGAACCTTCCAGAGAGGGTCTGTTAGTGCACGAAACGCAGATCCCCAATGCTGACCCAGCCTAGGCGCTAGACTTGAATCCAAGAAATTGGCACACCGAATCAACTAGCAGATTTTCTATATTTTCTAGGCGTTCCAACTCTGATCAAGAAGTGTGCTGGAAAGTTGTCTCGGGCCAATCTAGGCCTTGCAGATTGAGCAGATTGACTCCGCTGCAAGCCACAAGACTCGGGTTCAATGCCAAGCCAAGACCCCAGCAAGTCGTGGTCCATGGAAGAGGTCATCGTGTCAACACGAAAAAAACAAACGAAGCTGCACACAGCTTTCGTGCATATGGAATGGAGCTTCACCTTTCCACCATGCCCGTTAAAAAAGGTTTTCCTAGATGCGATGTTTTCACATACAGTGGCACTACAATCAAGGAAGAGACAGGAACATGCCTACGAGGGTCAGACACAAATTGGCCTTGCCTCGCAAGGCTGAAAACTAGCAGTCAGACCACGAAACGCAGATCCCCCACGCTGACCAAAGCCTGGGCGCTAGAAACTCAGCGTCTGCCATCGCTGAAATCGTTGTCACAGTCGTTGCGTGCATGTGAGACGCCCTCCGACACAACCTCTTGAATCCAGAAAGGCATTGCCAGGATGCTTGCCAAACACACTTGAGCCCCAAAGGGTTCCATCGGAATTCCAACTTACGACACAGGCATACACAGGCACCCGGCAGCGCCTTGCATTTTTTGCAACAATTCTTCAATCACAGAGTCGGGTCAAACTTCAGACACTGCATTTGTTTTTTCCCCATCCAAACGTCTTGGTGGATATATGGAAACAGTGGATGGAACCTTAGACATATACCCAGCCTTTGATTCAACCTCCGGTATAATGTCCCAGTAGCACAAGGAGGTTGTCCTTTCCCCGAGTTGTATTCATTCTCTTCTTTTTGTGTCCCTGATTTTCTCTCGAAACATTTGATTGCTGCAGGTCCTATCCATACGAAACCACTTCAGCATCTGGACCGTGCTATGCTAGAACCCCGGAAGAAGATGGAAGAAGAAAAAGAACAAACGGAGGCGAAGGGAACCTTCCAGAGAGGGTCTGTTAGTGCACGAAACGCAGATCCCCAATGCTGACCCAAGCCTAGGGCTAGACTTGAATCCAAGAAATTGGCACACCGAATCAACTAGCAGATTTTCTATATTTTCTACGCGTTCCAACTCTGATCAAGAAGTGTGCTGGAAAGTTGTCTCGGGCCAATCTAGGCCTTGCAGATTGAGCTTTCCCCGAGTTGTGTTCATTGATTCTTTTGTGTCCCTGATTTTCTCTTGAAACATTTGATTGCTGCAGGTCCCATCCATACGACAGCACTTCAGCATCTGGACCGTGCTATGCTAGAACCCCGAAAGAAGATGGAAGAAGAAAAAGAACAAACGGAGGCGAAGGGAACCTTCCAGAGAGGGTCTGTTAGTGCACGAATCGCAGATCCCCAATGCTGACCCAAGCCTAGGCGCTAGACTTGAATCCAAGAAATTGGCACACCGAATCAACCAGCAGATTTTCTATATTTTCTAGGCGTTCCAACTCTGGTCAAGAAGTGTGCTGGAAAGTTGTCTCGGGCCAATCTAGGCCTTGCAGATTGAGCAGATTGACTCCACTGCAAGTCACAAGACTTGGGTTCAATGCCAAGCCAAGACCCCAGCAAGTCGTGGTCCATGGAAGAGGTCATCGTGTCAACACGAAAAAAACAAACGAAGCTGCACACAGCTTTCGTGCATATGGAATGGAGCTTCACCTTTCCACCATGCCCGTTAAAAAAGGTTTTCCAATCCAATCGTCTTGGTGGATATATGGAAACGGTGGATGGAACCTTAGACGTATACCCAGCCTTTGATTCTACCTCCGGAATAATGTCCCAGTAGCACAAGGAGGTTGTCCTTTCCCCGAGTTGTGTTCATTGATTCTTTTGCGTCCCTGAATTTCTCTTGGAATATTTCATTGCTGCATGTCCAATCAATGCGAAACTACTTCGTCACCTGGACCGTTTCGTGCTAGAATTGGGCTTTTGCCATGCATTGGAGTGCACAAGTCACAGCGAGCTGCTATGTTCTGGGAGCCTGTTTATGTGGCGTTCGGAAACCATTTGGCTTGGCTAAGACAAACTGGCTGACCACCTTGACTGCGCTATGCCTATAAAAGGTTTGGGACGGTTTGGTTGTTATGCGCATGTCCCACCAAAATCACGTTTCCCAATCCAAACGTCTTGGCGGATATATGGAAACAGTGGATGGAACCTTAGACGTATACCCAGCCTTTGATTCAACCTCCGGAATAATGTCCCAGTAGCATAAGGAGGCTGTCCTTTCCCCGAGTTGTGTTCATTGATTCTTTTGCGTCCCTGAATTTCTCTCGAAACATTTGATTGCTGCAGGTCCTATCCATAGGAAACCACTTCAGCATCTGGACAGCGCTATGCTATAACCCCGGAAGAAGATGGAAGAAGAAAAAAAACCAACGGAAGCGAAAGGAACCTTCCGGAGAGGTTCAGACGCATATTGGCATTGTCTGTTAGTGCACGAAACACAGATCCCCACGCTGACCAAAGCCTGGGTGCTAGAAACTCAGTGTCTGCCATCGCTGAAATCGTTGTCACAGTGGTTGCGTGCATGTGAGACGCCCTCCGACACAACCTCTTGAATCCAGAAAGGCATTGCCAGGATGCTTGCCAAACACACTTGAGCCCCAAAGGATTCCATCGGAATTCCAACTTACGACACAGGCATACACAGGCACCCGGCAGCGCCTTGCATTTTTTGCAACAATTCTTCAATCACAGAGTCGGGTCAAACTTGCAGACGCTGCAGTTGCTTTTTCCCAATCCAAACATCTTGGTGGATATATGGGTGTTGATCTAAAAGGTTCCCGGGGTAGATACCATCGCCGATCAACGGCCAACCAACCGCGATCCCATAGGTGACAATCGCGGATGGATTTTTCCCTTTGGAAGAAATAGGCAAGGGACATGGCACGGGCTGGTGGCTACAGCAGATGACTACATCAATCGCAAAACAATCGCCGATCAATCGCGATGCAGTGTTGTACAATCGCGGATGTCAATATACATACACCCATTCATAATTTTTAGATTCACATTTGCGATCGGCTCCCATATGAAAACGGTGGATGGAACCTTAGACGTATACCCAGCCTTTGATTCTACCTCCGGAATAATGTCCCAGTAGCACAAGGAGGTTGTCCTTTCCCCGAGTTGTGTTCATTGATTCTTTTGCGTCCCTGATTTTCTCTCGAAACATTTGATTGCTGCAGGTCCTATCCATACGAAACCACTTCAGCATCTGGACAACTCTTGCCGCGACCGTTAGGACTCTGAAATCCACAGAGACAATGTCACGGCGCATGGTTTGTGACACACCATTTCCTGCTTTCATTGCTGGGGTGATTGTGGAAGTCAGCCGAAGTGCTGGTTTTCATGGTGCAAAAACTTGGAGGCACTTCAACCAGAACACCAGAACTCAACTGCATATGCATGTGCTCATGTTTCTCTCTGGAACAATCACGCTTCGACTTAGGAAAGGATAGGAAAGGACCATTCCAAGCTCTTCAGAAGTAGAAGATCGCTCCAAAACTAAGCAGGAGAACTTCTCGGAAGCTCTTACGTAATTGGGGCCCAAAAAGCCCAGCCGAGACAAACTGAACCGGAAACGCTGTTTTTGCAGTTTCATTGCGACAAAACGAAGCCCATCTTCATTGTGATATTTGGTATACACAGTGTGACTCTCGGATGCTCAGCTACAGCAATTGGCAAACAGGCTCCAAACAGGCAAGGGATGGCAAGGGCACATGCACCTGCATATCTGCATATCTCATCCTTGGTGGACAATGGATCCATCGGTCAGCAATTCACAAAACAGGAGCTGCGGTGGGCAGCCTCACTTGGACTGCAAAGAAATGGCACATGCTGCAACCACTGCAAGTCTGCGCGCGTCGATCGAGCTTCGTTCCATAGCAGGTAAATTTGTAAGAATGGCGAAGCGCTTGCCAGCGCAGGCTTTGGAGAATGGACCAAACACTCTGCTCAAGTCGCAAGTTGAGTTTCTCAAGTACTTTGCTGGTATCTTACCCGATGCCCAGCAGCAGCACCGGAATGAATGCAAGAATTGCCAAGCAGAGAAAGCTAAGAAACTTGGGTGGCTCAGGTGGCTGCAAAGCAATCGATCATTGGAAATGCCAACTTTTGATTTTTCTGGCGACTTCCAATTCTTGTGGCGACCCTTGCAACCTTACAATCCACAGAGACAATGTCACGGCGCATGGTTTGTGACACACCATTTCCTGCTTTCATTGCTGGGGTGATTGTGGAAGTCAGCCGAAGTGCTGGTTTTCATGGCGAAAAAACTTGGAGGCACCCCAACCAGAACATATGCATGTGGTGATGCTTCTCTCTGGAACTGTCGCTCAAATGCTCAGCGACAATCATTGCTAAATAGGCAAGGGCACATGCACCTGCATATCTGCATATCTCATCCTTGGCGGACAATGGATCCATCGATCAGCAATTCACAAAACAGGAGCTGCGGTGGGCAGCCTCACTTGGACTGCAAAGAAATGGCACATGCTGCAACCACTGCAAGTCTGCGCGCGTCGATTATCGAGCTTCGTTCCATAGCAGGTAAATTTGTAAGAATGGCAAAGCGCTTGCCAGCGCAGGCTTTGGAGAATGGACCAAACACTCTGCTCAAGTCGCAAGTTGAGTTTCTCAAGTACTTTGCTGGTATCTTACCCGATGCCCAGCAGCAGCACCGGAATGAATGCAAGAATTGCCAAGCAGAGAAAGCTAAGAAACTTGGGTGGCTCAGGTGGCTGCAAAGCAATCGATCATTGGAAATGGATGGAAATGGCTGTTTCCAATTTTAGGCGGCTACCCTTGCGACCCTGGAATCCACTGAGACAATGTTAGGCCGCATGATTTGTGAGACACCAGTTTATTGTTTTTTGCTGGGTCATTGTGGAAGTCAGCCAAATGCCAGTCTTCACATGGCAAAAACTTCGGGAAACCCCAACCAGAACACCGGAACTCAACTCCATATGCATGTGGTGATGCTTCTCTCTGGAACTGTCGCTCAAATGCTCAGCTACAATCATTGCTAAATAGGCAAGGGCACATGCACCTGCATATTTCCGCATCTCTCATCCTTGGCGGACAATGGATCCATCGGTCAGCAATTCACAAAACAGGAGCTGCGGTGGGCAGCCTCACTTGGACTGCAAAGAAATGGCACATGCTGCAACCACTGCAAGTCTGCGCGCGTCGATTATCGAGCTTCGTTCCATAGCAGGTAAATTTGTAAGAATGGCAAAGCGCTTGCCAGCGCAGGCTTTGGAGAATGGACCAAACACTCTGCTCAAGTCGCAAGTTGAGTTTCTCAAGTACTTTGCTGGTATCTTACCCGATGCCCAGCAGCAGCACCGGAATGAATGCAAGAATTGCCAAGCAGAGAAAGCTAAGAAACTTGGGTGGCTCAGGTGGCTGCAAAGCAATCGATCATTGGAAATGCCAACTTTTGATTTTTCTGGCGACTTCCAATTCTTGTGGCGACCCTTGCGACCTTACAATCCACAGAGACAATGTCACGGCGCATGGTTTGTGACACACCATTTCCTGCTTTCATTGCTGGGGTGATTGTGGAAGTCAGCCGAAGTGCTGGTTTTCATGGCGAAAAAACTTGGAGGCACCCCAACCAGAACACCGGAACTCAACTCCATATGCATGTGGTGATGCTTCTCTCTGGAACTGTCGCTCAAATGCTCAGCGACAATCATTGCTAAATAGGCAAGGGCACATGCACCTGCATATTTCCGCATCTCTCATCCTTGGCGGACAATGGATCCATCGGTCAGCAATTCACAAAACAGGAGCTGCGGTGGGCAGCCTCACTTGGACTGCAAAGAAATGGCACATGCTGCAACCACTGCAAGTCTGCGCGCGTCGATTATCGAGCTTCGGTCCATAGCAGGTAAATTTGTAAGAATGGCAAAGCGCTTGCCAGCGCAGGCTTTGGAGAATGGACCAAACACTCTGCTCAAGTCGCAAGTTGAGTTTCTCAAGTACTTTGCTGGTATCTTACCCGATGCCCAGCAGCAGCACCGGAATGAATGCAATAATTGCCAAGCAGAGAAAGCTAAGAAACTTGGGTGGCTCAGGTGGCTGCAAAGCAATCGATCATTGGAAATGCCAACTTTTGATTTTTCTGGCGACTTCCAATTCTTGTGGCGACACTTGCGACCCTACAATCCACAGAGACAATGTCACGGCGCATGGTTTGTGACACACCATTTCCTGCTTTCTTTGCTGGGGTGATTGTGGAAGTCAGCCGACTGCCAAGGGCATGCCTCGAGTTGTGTTTGTTGAATCCATTCGTTTTTGTCCCTGAATTTCTCTTGAAACATTTGATTGCTGCAGGTCCTATCCATACGAAACCACTTCAGCATCTGGACAAAGGGTTCCATCGGAAGTCCAACTTACCACAAAGGCACCAAGCAATGGTGACAACCTTGGAAGGAGTTCGCAATTTCCAACTCTTGCCGCGACCGTTAGGACTTTGAAATCCACAGAGACAATGTCACGGCGCATGGCTTGTGACACACCATCATTTATTGTTTTTTGCTGGGGTGATTGTGGAAGTCAGCCGAAGTGCTGGTTTTCATGGTGCAAAAACTTGGAGGCACTTCAACCAGAACACCAGAACTCAACTGCATATGCATGTGCTCATGTTTCTCTCTGGAACAATCACGCTTCGACTTAGGAAAGGATAGGAAAGGATCATTCCAAGCTCTTCAGAAGTAGAAGATCGCTCCAAAACTAAGCAGGAGAACTTCTCGGAAGCTCTTACTTCATCTTGGCCCAGAAATGCCAGCCGAGACAAACTGAACCGGAAACGCTGTTTTTGCAGTTTCATTGCGACAAAACGAAGCCCATCTTCATTGTGATATTTGGTATACACAGTGTGACTCTCGGATGCTCAGCCAAGGGCACATGCACCTGCATATCTGTATATCTCATCCTTGGCGGACAATGGATCCATCGGTCAGCAATTCACAAAACAGGAGCTGCGGTGGGCAGCCTCACTTGGACTGCAAAGAAATGGCACATGCTGCAACCACTGCAAGTCTGCGCGCGTCGATTATCGAGCTTCGTTCCATAGCAGGTAAATTTGTAAGAATGGCAAAGCGCTTGCCAGCGCAGGCTTTGGAGAATGGACCAAACACTCTGCTCAAGTCGCAAGTTGAGTTTCTCAAATACTTTGCTGGTATCTTACCCGATGCCCAGCAGCAGCACCGGAATGAATGCAAGAATTGCCAAGCAGAGAAAGCTAAGAAACTTGGGTGGCTCAGGTGGCTGCAAAGCAATCGATCATTGGAAATGCCAACTTTTGATTTTTCTGGCGACTTCCAATTCTTGTGGTGACCCTTGCGACACTTGCGACCCTTCAATCCACAGAGACAATGTCACGGCGCATGGTTTGTGACACACCATTTCCTGCTTTCTTTGCTGGGGTGATTGTGGAAGTCAGCCGACTGCTAAGGGCATGCCTATTTTCTTGCAATGCCAACGGCATTCCATGTCTATTTGCTGCATGAATGCACCACTCGTCACTACGCAGTTCCAACGGACGTGCCAAATGCTGCCGTCAGCACTGGGACTTCGTCAATTGATAATTCTTGGGGTTGACACCGGCACCGGGATGATGTGACAGCCAATCGGGAAGCACAAATTTCAACTAGCAGTCCGGGCGTGAACCATCTGTTGCAATGCATCTCTGGCGGCATGTGGCAATCTCCTCGAAGTGCCTGCCTAAGTGCGGGTTTCCAACAGCGCGCATGGTTTCAGTCTTTTAGATTGGCACGACTTGCGTATCTTCGCTCTTCGCGTGTTTCTGTTTTCGTCTGCGTTTTGCAATTTGCAAAGTATTGCAAAGTTAAGGATATAGTTGATACGATTTCTCAAAAACATCTTCGTTGCTATGTTCGATTCTGCGCTTGCTGGCCATTGAGGCCTCGGACTGAGTCAAAAAATCCCCAATAAATAGTCGGAAACCAAATTGATAAAATAGATATTGTAGTTGGAAACCAAAAAGGTCTGAGCGGGAAATTTCGAAAAACTGACAGAAACCACAAAAAGACTGAGTCGGATGAGTCGGAAACCAAAAAGGATTGAGACCTTAACCTGAGTTAGCACTAGATGAGTATCAAACATGAATGTGTCATTGTTAACCATCATCGGCTGTACCAAAAGATCAATATCGATAACATCGCTCATGGCTGAACGTATGGAATCAACCACCCTTGTCGCACCCCAAACCCCATGTCCGGAAAGTGTGAGTTTTTAGAGGGCCTTAGAAGCAAATTTCCTTCCTTCAATTGGAGAGAATAGTTGTGCATCCTAACATCATTCCACGCTAGGTTTGTTGACAATTGTCAAAACAACTCATTGCGTGCAGAATGCAAACAGGTTTTTGTGTGGAGTGAGAGCAATTAAAATAGACAGAGCTCAAAGTTCAGGAAAGGTTTGAAAACAGGTTGTAACAAGTGTTGCTCACGCTTTGATTTTTGAAAGATGGTTACAAAAACGAACAAAACGGTTAGAAATAGCGACGTGTTGAAAGTTTTCGCTAGAAACTGACATAGAAAGAAAAACAGCATGAATAAGGTACTGTTTGTAAATATGTGTAATGTAATGCCCCTGAGCTACAAACCACTCAACAAACTAAAGACATACTGGGGTTTTGTCACGCTTCGCAGCTCAGATCGGAACTATAAGTGTTTTTTGTTTTTTTGGAAGTTCAATGAAGTTTGCCTTCTCTGGGTGGGGAGTAGTGGTCTTCATTCATTTTATCAAAGATCTGTCTCTGGATCAGAAGTAGTAGTTTTTCATCGAGTTCTGGGAGGTTCTGTCCTGAGTTTCTTTCAATTTCTCGAACGTTGCAAAAGAACAATTCACAACTGCAACATTTCTGGCATCAGCCAGCCCACAGGGGATAGCCGGGTAGCGCTGGCCAACGCTCAAATAGTAGGGGTTGTTTGACTCGCAAGCTGAATTCCCTCTCTGCAGTGTTTCAAAAGGTTCAAATCCTCCAAATCTAGCAAATTGATGCAAATTGCAAATAGTTCCCGTGTGGAATTAGTCTTTGGTTTGCTCCTTGACTCCAGGAGCCGGACTTGGCCCCTGCAAAGCCGCTTTTGTGCCTTTGCTCAACCTGAGCATGGTTGACATTAATCATAGGAGCCCGCAAAACACACAGAGACTCGAATAATATGTCATGGATTCATGGGTGTGATTCTTGAGTTTGGTAACTGAACTTCCAAGCCTTCTTCTGCCAATGTTTTTCAGAACTGAGGCTCCAGGCTCGCTTCGCAGCTGAATCCGAAGCGCGGAAAACGGTTGAAAACATCAGCCCTGATGAAATGAAACGGATTCAGTATGATTCAGTATATAAATACATCCATAACTTGCAAAAAAAAGGCATAAGCATAAGTAGGGGCATCACGGCGGTCGAACCATGGAAAGCCAATCAGTTTTAGATTGTTTTGCCAGTGAACCAACCCGGATATGATCCATTGCCAGCTGTTAGCAAGAATTCCTGTGGACGCTTGAATTGTGACGTTCTGCGTTCTGACATAACACCCTGAATATGATGAAGTTGCAAAGAACTAGTGGTTCAGTGTGAATGTGTTTCTTGGTTTCGAGCCACAGGCTGCACCAAGTACTCCCGTCAGGCCAGCTGCAAAGTTTGGTGATTCTGGTGAGCATCCGGGCAAATCAGAAAACAAAGAGAAATTTGTTCTCCAAGAATGCCGCCAACACCTGAAAACAAACAAATAAATTGACTCTGTCATGTGAACGATAACAAATGTCGTTACCATGACGAGCAATTAACAGATTCCTTACTTTTTCAAAGTCCAAGTGGGGAATGCTCAGCTGAAGATCATAAATTTCGCCGGAATTATTCCTTTGACAGAACGGCACACAGTTCACTCAAAGCAAAGCAGCGTTTTTTTTTCTTTTGAGAATTGGGGTCAGTCTTTGGCCGCGCTGTCACGGCTGAGGGTGAGGCACTAAGACTGTGAGAGCGCTAAACTATGTAGCAAGGATCACTTGATCCAACAGTCTGTGAGTCAATGAGAAAACATTGACATGACAAATCCCAAACTATAGAAAACTGGTAGTCACTTGACCAGGTCACTTGACCAAGTGGTAATCGTCACTTGTTGAAGTTGGGATGGCCTCAAAACTGTCCCAGAAAAGGTCAGAGACCGAAAAACCTCTCAATAGACAAAACAAAGTAATGACACTGCAAGGTGCAAATAGAGGTGTCACGACACTTGTCGGACAACGGGAAGAGATGTTGTTGCTACACTTGGCAGATCATAACAGAAGAGTTGGGTGAAGACCCAGCGGAAAACTGACGACACTTGTCGAATGGACACTTGTCCAGGATCCCTGATCACTGATCACTTGATCAAGGGTGGGAGAGGTAGGGACGAAAAGAAAAATGTCACTTGACATGAACATGCAGAACATCACTTGATGTGCATACGCATGTTGATGGCTCTGGTCACTTGACCCTGTGAGCCACACTGCAGGCGTATGAACTCAACATGACACTGCAAGCGTGACTCAAAACTTAAGTGAAGCAGCAAAGAACTAAAGAACTTTACTTAAAGTTCAAATTGTTCAGCTGCAAGTCGCAACTGACTGCAGACAACTGCACTGACTCAAAGCAAGTCTGTTTGAAGTTGCAACTTGACTAGTTCACTGTGTGCACTTCAAGGGTTAAAACTCTTTCATCTGTTTTGTCTTATGAATAAAACTTCATCATGCGTTGCATGAGGTGCGTCAAAATCCAAGCAACCAGGTACCATCGAGTTGTCATCCTTGATTGCCCCATTGTTCCATTTTCCACTCGAAAGTGTCACGACTCGCAATCGACTCTGACTTGCTACGCTGCAGATTTTCTATTACGCAGCGGCAGTCGAGAGCAGCAGAGAAATCCCAAGCGCAAAACATGTCCCATCCAGTTGCGTTCTGCCAGGCCCCAAAAATTCGCAACGCACAGAGAGCATCAGAGACCATTTGCGATCATCCCAATGAATTGGATTTTAATTTCCACAAACTGCAAACTGCCACCTGGTTTTGTTGGTGGAAGAATCACGAACCGTGATTCTGCTGTTGATGGTCCTTTCCATTTCTTCAACTGAAACAACGATGTCTGGCTCCGTTGACTTGGTGCACACACTCCTTCTTCACTTGGTGCGGACACTACAGCTTTTTTCCTCAACCAAAAAGGCGTCCAACATTCATCTGATTTCACATGCTGGCGAAGCGTCCTCCAAAGGTATGTTGGACGACGTTTGGTTTCTGTGACTTGAAATGACTTGGTACACTTCCTCAAGATTTGTGCACCGACTGAACGCAACTGGTCTGCACATGTCACAATTCAACGCACTCCTCCTTAAAGTGAAGGATGGAGATTTGATCTCCATTGGGGCTTTACCCAATCTCCAGCTCTCGTGGCTGTTGATTGAACTGCCATCCTCACTTAATTGTTTCGAAGTGCTTCTACAATTCGGCCATAGTACTCGGCACTCTCGTCACCATCTCTTCCTCTTCTGAGGGAGTACGTTCTCAAGTTGGTGAAGAGGGCAATACACTTCTGCTTGATTTCAAGACGGGTTGCAAGGGTTCCGCCATCTCTGACGCCGTCCAAGATCGAAAGCACAAGCGCTTGAGTCCGGGATGCATTCCTCCATTCCCCCAACTGCAACATGCGGTCCAGCTCAGACTTCACCATCTCCAAGAGTTCAGTCAACGTCTCTGGATCGTTGTTAATGGGGTCTTCTTCCAATGGCTCTTCTTCAGCTTCTTCTCCACCATTTGCGGCTGCGCCATCGATGTTTTCTCGAGTCATGACAGTAGTCCTCTGTCGTACCAATCCTAAATACTGATCTGACTGCATCAGATTGCGCGTGACCAAATTGGCACGTTCAATGCTGTTCATGGAGGATCGCTGCTCCATTGTCAGGCTCATCACATACCTGACAAAGCCGCCCCGCTCCACAAGGCCATAGCGCAATCCCTCAGAGTAGTCTGTTGCCATGCTGATCTCGTTGCCCAGGTCCACATACCTTTGCTCTACAACTGTATGATGCTCATTCAATCGGTTGTCGATCTCACCTGTGTAGTGATCAAGTCCAGCCACTTGATTCCAACAGTGATTTAAATCGGAAGCCACCTCCGCAAGCTTCTTCAATCCATAGAGCATTGAAATCACCAATCCTGCAAATAGCAAAGCAAGCATGAAAATACCAATATGCTTCCATGAAGAATTTCTGTTCCTGCACCCATCTCACACGTGGGCTCTAGGTCGGCACCAGACACACCCACAGGCTCAAGGCCCAAGAGAACATTCATCCTGAGAATAGTTTTGGCCAGTCGTTTCAATCCTTGGCGCGACCCACGTTCAACCGCAGCATCATATTCCTCCTGGCCAATCATCTCCAAGGAAGCAGGGTCCAGTGCGCCAATGCCACGCAACAGCAAATCCATCCTTGATGGGGGTGACACTAAACGCTTTGAACACAAAACGCCTTGCCACAAGGTGGCTGCCACTAGCAAAGCTACCATTTCCAACTCAAGGATATGGTTTCCTTGTTACCATGTTCCACCAGACACAGAAAGTCTTTGGGAACAGCTTCACTGAAGAAACTGTGCAGTGAGCCGTCACTGTTGACAAAGAGGCTGCCAATTCCTGAGTATCCCCCAGGTTCAAAAGAGGCATCCACGTATATGTGTACGTGGTCTGACAAACCACGAGACACTTCTCTGGGGTGGTTCAGCGTCAGAGCCTCTATCAACTTGTGCATGGCCGCCTTGGCGCGTTCTGTCAACACTTTGCGCCCTGAGGCTTCATGGTTGTTCAATTCTTTCAGATACTTTCCGAAAGATCTTCCAAACAGCTGACTGCTTGCAAACTGAAAACGACCCCTCAACTTCTCACCATCTTTCCGAGATAGTCTGTTCTCCTGGATGATGCGATTCAACTCTTCGACGAGTTCTTCCACTCGTTCAGGAGTGTTGGCAACTTTGACTATGCCAAACTTTGCGTTGCCCAGGTCCAGACGAACCCCAAGAACTTTGCAAACAGCGTCGAATGGAAGGAGCTTGTCTTCTGAGAGTTTCCATCCAAGAAATGAGAACATAGCTGAGATGCAAAGGTCTGTGTGTTCGGATGATGCCTTCTCACATAAGCTAAGGAAGTCATCGAAGTAAGCAGACCACGCTAACTTCAACTTGGAATTTCCTACAGCCCACAAAGCCAAGGACACCCTCAGAAAGGCCGTGACAGAAGCTATTGATCCAAAAGGCGAAACCTTCTGGCGAAACACTTCAGCTTTCTGGGAGTCAGGGCAATACACTGCAAGGAAGGCATCTCTGTGGTATGCTTCGTCTGACAGAGGGATCTGTTTGTAAGCATCTGAGAGGCCCCAACACTTGGCTACCAGTTCGGCCCTTCCGTTCAATGACGAGCTGGCCCTCAGCCAATATGCCACCATGGACGCTATGTGGTCGATGGTATGTATGGTGACTTCTTCCGTTTGAGTAACCGATTGGTTCACCATGTTGGCCTTGTAATCATCTATTGGCCGAATCTTGTTCTTCTGCCTCACAGGAAAACGTTTGGTGAGCAAAAAGTCTGGGGGCATGGCTTCAGGTTCCAAAGGTCCTTCAAGGAAGCCTTTGCCAACTTCTTTAAGCGTGGCTTCCCAGAGACCACGGTCCAAATCCTCTTCTTCAGAGCTGCTAACAGTCTTGAGGATACTGTCTCTGCTGACTTTGGCATATGTCCTAAGGTTGTCGCAAGAAACTTTGGCCGGGCGAAGATGGCGATCAAAAACTCCAGACTTCGGCAATTCACCAGTAAGATCAAAGCCTCTGGTCAAGTCTTGAATGACGCCAACATCTTGGTGACCAGATTCCAAGATTAGCTGTTCAAAGAGCGCTAGCTTCTTATCTTTCAACACTGCACTTCTTCTTTGACTCATCGACGATCTCAGCAACTCTGCTCTGTCTTTGAGATCCGTGATAAGTGTTGCCCATCTTCTGAGCTCTGCACTTCTTTCTTTGGCAATGGACTCGTGGGATTGCGACAAAGTCTCGTCAACCACCTTCCTAACGCAAGATGGAAAAACTGCTTGCACTTCTGTGGGATGGCCAACGATCAAAGGTTCCTGGACAAACTCGTTGGGACACCTGTGAATGCCTACTGTGATAAGGTCACCTTGAGTGTTGTCTTGCTCACACCCTTGAAAATGTTGTTGGGTCCTTGCACTCGCGATGTACCCCCGGAAAGGAGTGCTCAACTGGCGACTATGAGGCGGCAAAGGTTCGGAGGCAGGTTGTTGGATGACCTTGATAAATTCTGCCACCATGGGTGGCAAACCTCGACGAGGTTGTATGTCCATACTGGCTCTAAGGGCTTGGATGGTCTCTTCTTCTTGCGCAAAACTTGGGGTAACACATTGCGCTCCAGAGTTCTGTAAACGCATGGCCAGTGAAAAGCCATAGTACGACAAAGGTCCCAAAGATAGGCTGTTTCGTCTCCTGTGGCCCAACGTCTATCTGGGAGCTGTCCCCAAGGCTCATGGTCATGATCATTTTGACAATGTGCTTCGAGTTGGTGAAATGTGGGAACGTTATGCACAAGACGGGTGAGCTTGCGGCGAGCACTACCATACCTGCGATGATGGAAGGTGGTGTGAAAAGGATCCAATTCCTTCCGCAATTGCGCAAAGCGAGTGGTGTCCCACATAAAAATGCGTCCTGGGTTTTCACAGGACCAAAGTACATCAGATTTATGGTAAAAATGAATGAGCTTGCAGGTGACTTCATACAATGAATTGGCGAGCAGGACACGAGCGCGAAAGTCACCGGTTAACGATGGAAGATTGTGAGGATAACGGTCTGCGCGAACCACGGGAGGGTTGTACCGACCACGTCTCTTGAAAAGTCTAGCTCGGCTGGAAGTTCCGCAAGGCGGTGCAAAATGTACATAAACGCAAGAAGGTGATGTAATGAGAGATCGAATTAGGGCTTGATTTGAGGGATCAAGGAGGTCAAAAAGCAAAGTTGGACATGTCAAGCAAGGGTGCAACTTGTGGTCGATGCCCACAATGTCATTGAGCCCAATTGCTTTCAAGCAAGCCGTCAGGCGACCAGTGCCTGAGAAAATTTTAATACAGCAAAACTGATTCAAAGGCTTACCATTCACTTTCTCTCGCAAAGGCACTGAAATTGAAGAGCTTTGAGAAGAGAGAATGTTTTGCCACTTGTGCTGCGACAAACTGTGAGGCTTGAAGCATCCGGGCTCGGCACACAAGTGAAGTCTTCGTTTACAGGCTTGGCCAGGCTCAACATCATTACAACCCTTGAGGTTGTAAGCCCAACACAGGCGATGACCATCCGATGTTTCCAAGGCCTTGCCAATCAGACCCTCTGGAGCGCGAGGTCCTTTGGGCCTCTTGCCTTTTCCTTTCCCTTTTGACGCTTTCCGAGTTCGAGTCCAGATTGGAATCGGAGGACTGCCTGACCTGTCACGAGAAGGTGCTCTCTCTCTCTCTCTCTCTCTTGTTTGTTTTTCTTTGCGGCGTCTGCTTTCTTCTTTGGTGTTTCGTGGCCACGTGGCAAGGGCAACAAGTGAAAAGCAACTGAGCTGTGGGCCAACACATTGCCCAACATCTGTTCCAATGGTGATCGTTGCGCGCATTACGTTTGAGAGCGCTAAGCTTCTCTGCAAGGAACAAAAATGCGGCACGATCAGCCCTCAAAACTTGTTGCACAGTGACTTGGCTGTAGCCAGGCGGCGGCGGAATGGTGAGGTGATCGATGAGCTCACAACAATTTGCATTGAACAGATCGTACGCCACTAATTTTACCAAATCGAATGCCAAACTCCTCCTACAAAGTGCGTTGACAACTTCCAGTTCAGTGTTGGTTGCACAGTGCAGAGAGGGGTGCTTGTCTTTTACCACTAAGGTTGCTGCATCCAACGACAACTCCTTGGAGGGCTTTTTATGCTGAAGCTCGGCCCTGCGAGCGATGAACTTCTCGGGGCCAAGATACACCAAGGCGTCTTTTTCACCATGCTCAGTACCAGATCATAGCATTGGTGGGCTACCTCTTCCTCACCTTTCAACCTCAAGCCCCTTAGCCGGGTGCGTTGGTCAGCAAGTCTGGATTCTCTCTCTGCTGGAGCCAAAGTCACAATCTGAGGCTCTTCTTTCCTAGCAACCTTTTGTTTGACGTCAGCCACCACTAGTGTCTGAGCTTCAAAAATCAGATGTTTCAAAGAGCTCATCGCCCCTTGGCTCGGCACCACAATGGGTGGAAACAATGCTCGAACTTGGTCATCACTGGGTGATTGACCTGGTGGGCAGACAGCAAACGCCAACCTCGCCAAAGTGTCGGCACCGCCTCACATTGGAGTCAACGTCTCCATTGGACAAGTTCACTTCGATGGCTCTGGCCTTAATAAGGCCTCTACCGACTCCGGCAAGGTTCCCATGGCGCTTAAGCACAAAACTTACAAACGTCGAGCAATTATCAGCCTAAACAGCGATTAGTGGTGAGAAACAAAAAGTGCACAATGGACTCTTGAACTCTTGAACCCTTGGAACTCCTTTTTCAACTCGCGGCTTCTTCGCGCTGCTTTTGCAACGCAGAGGCTAAAGACCCTTCGTCCCTCACCAGCTAGGCGATATCGCACCGCTTGCATTTACGTAGCTCCACAAACGTGACACTATCAACTTCCCTATACTCTGGCTCCCACTGGGACGGCTGAACCACCAGATCTACTGCGGAGGCAGCTTCTTCCTCCTCTCGATGAACCTTCATCGATTCAGATGACTCTGAAGAAGAGCCTGAGGAGTCGCTCTCGCTGGCGTTTTCTTCTTGAGTTGGGTCTGCCGTCTTTTGTTCTGTTTCTGGAAAATCAACTGGCTGATTTCTTGGGTCGGATGATTCTGGTTGATTCAAGAGCCCCGACCTGGTGCTGTCAGGTTTGAACGCACCAATGCTAATCTGCTGCAATACTCCTTCGTATTCCCTCAAAGGTTGAGCTAATACATCACGAGCATGCGCGTCAGCAGATTGGTGCCCACTCGCATGGTGACCAAGAAGCAAGCGTGTTTCGGGCTGAAGCCCAAATTTCCCGCACCAGCTAAAAGCAGTTCCTCTCAATGTATGTATGGTTGTTGGTTCACCCTTCTCTCTTTCTGCGCAAAAGGGAGACCAAGTATAACCCAGCTTCCTCCGTCGTAACACTTCTAGACATCCACTTGCCATCTTGTGTTGGAGCTGGAAGGAGTGACTGGTGGCGTAAATCATTAAGTTGGAGCTTGGCAGCTTGGTACACCTTGATCATGTTGAGACCCCAAGGCGTGCGACCGGTTCCCCATATGGGGGCTGTCAATGGCATTGCAACATCTCTCGCCGTCTTGTGAGACCGGGTCTTCAATTCAATGTATCCAGAGAGTTTGCCATGATCTTCCACTACATCTTGATTGTACTGATAAACTCTTCTCACATCACTCTAACGACTTCTGCTATGCAAACAAAAGAGGAAACTGGCAGCTGCAACTCTGTTATGTATGGATTCACGTTTGTCTTCTAAAATGGACTCAAGTGCATTCACTTCTGAGACTAACAGCACACGAGCTTGTTTGCGTTCGGCCTTGTCAACTTCTCTGAGCTCAACACGTCTCTGGCATTGCTTAGGCACGTTCAATGTGGGTCCAATGTTTCCTCTGATCACATCCATTCCTAAAATGTGATGCAGAAATTCAAAGCTTCTAAAAAGCCTCTCAAAGTTGACGCTGGGACTTCCTTGAATTCTAAATACGAGAAGTGTTCAAGGACAACGGTTTGCTCCATTGGGAAAGGATTCAATGAGAAGTGCTCGGACTTGAACCAATTTACAAAGTTTAGGATGGTACTACCATGTTTCAAGATTGTTCCAGCACGGTTTCCAAAAAGGCGATGCAGGTCCAGAATCTTTCCACTGGCCACCAATCCTTCGCGGTCACAGCCGAAGGGCACTGCTCCCTTCCCAGTCCGGACGATCATGTACCATTTTTATAAATCTCTAGAAAGTCTCTCCTCGTCAATGACAGTGTCCGGTTGGTCCTTACCAAAGTTGATTATCTTTTGACAGCTACCTCTGACAGGCTTGGTTATGCGTGCTCTATTACATCTCTCATTCTAATCCGAGGTGGTCAACGGTCGCGAGGGTCCTTGGACGGGCGTCGGCAGTTCCGGTCCCTGAGGCTCCTCTGAGAAAACAGCTTTCATGGGCCCCACTTCCCACGGGAAGTGCACACCAAGTGAAGGCACGACTGAAAGGCAGGCATCATATATGACACTGAAACGATCGGCTCTTTCGTTGCTGCTAAGTGGACGATTGGTGTTACCTTCTCCTGGGTTTTCCCAAAACTGTGTTCTAACAATTCATCAAAAGCTTCCTGTTGCACAGCATCCTCAGATTCCAAGTCATCCTGAGGATCTTCAGGCTCCATATCGGAGACAAAGCGAGTTGAAAGCAAATAGAAAGTGCAACATGCAAGGTTCTGGGGTATAACACGGACTAAAGGGAAAGGTCTAATGATTGTGTGGGCGTGTGCTCAACTGAGATTCGAAAGTTCTAGATTACTTGTCAATGAATGACAATTCAAAATGTTCTGAACTCAACAGAAGTGTCACTTGACTCAATCAGAAAATCTGAACTCCTGTGAGCCTCACTGCAGACGCACTTGCATCTATTGATACACATGTATCGATGAAGTACTTGACATGGTACACTTGTACCGTTGGCACTTGCCAATTTAGTAGCTCACTTGAGCTTTACAGGTATTGCTTTGGACAATCGTCCATTCAAGCCCACTTGAGCTTCCTTGACGTGAACACTTGTCCACTCACAAAGCTAATGAACTATGACATCTTGACTGAAATACGTTCACAACTGGAAAATCCAAACATGTCACCTGACGCCTCATGAAAAGATTGTACATCACTGCAATGCAACAGAGAAATGCATGAATGATAAGCCACTTGGCTTGGTGACCAAACATGTCACCTGACGCCTCATGAACAGATTGCACATCAGCGCAATGCAACTGAGACATGTATGAATGATGAGCCACTTGGCTTGGTGATGCATGAAGAGCACTTGCCCTTTTTCCAACATCACTGAAGGACACTTGCCCTTGTGAAAAACAGATTGGCTCGCCCACTGCCCCTAGACCTCAGGAGCCAAGTCTTAAGATGAAACGCAGAAAATCACCCCTCAGTGCGGCACTCAGCCATCTAACGCCTGCCAGCGGCGTCTTCAGGCCATAGGACCTGGAGTGTAGCTGCAACGCGACGACGTGCCCCTGTCAATCCTCCAAAGGTGTGGGCAAGGCATTGTAGATCATCGCATGAGCAGCTGGTACTAGATCTTCAAATTGGATGCGGAGCCATCTGATAGTCCTGTCATCGATGGAAGAGTCGATGGCGCATTCATAATTGGTGTTGACGCGCGCTAAGACCCTGAACACCTCGTTCTGCAATGCCTCATTCGGAGCTGGGAGCCAGTTGCAGACATCTCTGCAGAAGGAAGTGATCTCCGTCACCAACGGCAAGTTTTGGGCTTGGTAGCTCTGGAGGTCCAACTCTGTCAATCGCGACTCTGTGACATAACTGTGGTCTTTCACCAGAATCGCTCCCAGCAAATTCATGAGCTCGGTGAGGACATGGGAGACGTAAGCACGGAAAAGAGGTCTTTGTGGGACGCCCATGTATGTCACCATGTCGATGAGGTGCAAGATGCACGTCAAGGCTACGTGTAATTGACCGATCTCCTTGGGCACACAAGCATGACTAAGGGTGCCAGGCTCGGAGTCCAACCACAGCCGCAGCGTCTCTGCTGTTAAGTGAAGCAGCAAAGAACTAAAGAACTTTACTTAAAGTTCAAATTGTTCAGCTGCAAGTCGCAACTGACTGCAGACAACTGCACTGACTCAAAGCAAGTCTGTTTGAAGTTGCAACTTGACTAGTTCACTGTGTGCACTTCAAGGGTTAAAACTCTTTCATCTGTTTTGTCTTATGAATAAAACTTCATCATGCGTTGCATGAGGTGCGTCAAAATCCAAGCAACCAGGTACCATCGAGTTGTCATCCTTGATTGCCCCATTGTTCCATTTTCCACTCGAAAGTGTCACGACTCGCAATCGACTCTGACTTGCTACGCTGCAGATTTTTACGCAGCGGCAGTCGAGAGCAGCAGAGAAATCCCAAGCGCAAAACATGTCCCATCCAGTTGCGTTCTGCCAGGCCCCAAAAATTCGCAACGCACAGAGAGCATCAGAGACCATTTGCGATCATCCCAATGAATTGGATTTTAATTTCCACAAACTGCAAACTGCCACCTGGTTTTGTTGGTGGAAGAATCACGAACCGTGATTCTGCTGTTGATGGTCCTTTCCATTTCTTCAACTGAAACAACGATGTCTGGCTCCGTTGACTTGGTGCACACACTCCTTCTTCACTTGGTGCGGACACTACAGCTTTTTTCCTCAACCAAAAAGGCGTCCAACATTCATCTGATTTCACATGCTGGCGAAGCGTCCTCCAAAGGTATGTTGGACGACGTTTGGTTTCTGTGACTTGAAATGACTTGGTACACTTCCTCAAGATTTGTGCACCGACTGAACGCAACTGGTCTGCACATGTCACAATTCAACGCACTCCTCCTTAAAGTGAAGGATGGAGATTTGATCTCCATTGGGGCTTTACCCAATCTCCAGCTCTCGTGGCTGTTGATTGAACTGCCATCCTCACTTAATTGTTTCGAAGTGCTTCTACAATTCGGCCATAGTACTCGGCACTCTCGTCACCATCTCTTCCTCTTCTGAGGGAGTACGTTCTCAAGTTGGTGAAGAGGGCAATACACTTCTGCTTGATTTCAAGACGGGTTGCAAGGGTTCCGCCATCTCTGACGCCGTCCAAGATCGAAAGCACAAGCGCTTGAGTCCGGGATGCATTCCTCCATTCCCCCAACTGCAACATGCGGTCCAGCTCAGACTTCACCATCTCCAAGAGTTCAGTCAACGTCTCTGGATCGTTGTTAATGGGGTCTTCTTCCAATGGCTCTTCTTCAGCTTCTTCTCCACCATTTGCGGCTGCGCCATCGATGTTTTCTCGAGTCATGACAGTAGCCCTCTGTCGTACCAATCCTAAATACTGATCTGACTGCATCAGATTGCGCGTGACCAAATTGGCACGTTCAATGCTGTTCATGGAGGATCGCTGCTCCATTGTCAGGCTCATCACATACCTGACAAAGCCGCCCCGCTCCACAAGGCCATAGCGCAATCCCTCAGAGTAGTCTGTTGCCATGCTGATCTCGTTGCCCAGGTCCACATACCTTTGCTCTACAACTGTATGATGCTCATTCAATCGGTTGTCGATCTCACCTGTGTAGTGATCAAGTCCAGCCACTTGATTCCAACAGTGATTTAAATCGGAAGCCACCTCCGCAAGCTTCTTCAATCCATAGAGCATTGAAATCACCAATCCTGCAAATAGCAAAGCAAGCATGAAAATACCAATATGCTTCCATGAAGAATTTCTGTTCCTGCACCCATCTCACACGTGGGCTCTAGGTCGGCACCAGACACACCCACAGGCTCAAGGCCCAAGAGAACATTCATCCTGAGAATAGTTTTGGCCAGTCGTTTCAATCCTTGGCGCGATCCACGTTCAACCGCAGCATCATATTCCTCCTGGCCAATCATCTCCAAGGAAGCAGGGTCCAGTGCGCCAATGCCACGCAACAGCAAATCCATCCTTGATTTCTTCAATGCCTTCGTTCCAATGTCACTGTAATTCCACTGGGTGGCAACCTGTCCAACTTCCAGATGCTTGTTCAGAGTCAACTCCTGAATCCACAACAGTTTATTTGAAAGGCGGCGAACTCGACCAACTCCCTGTCGTTGTGACAATTGCCGAGCTGCACTGCTGTCTGTAAATTGCATGTGTTCGATGGAATCATTGATCAAAAATTCCACACACCTCTTGATAAAGATGCCGTCGCAACATCCACTGATCATCGAATGCAGTTCTGACTCGCATGATGACAGGCTGACCACTCTCTGGGTCCTTGATGATCCGAACACAAAGTTCCCATTCAAGAAGCGAATGCCGCACGACGTGGATTTGCGATGCGACTTGTTGCTGCTCGAGTCTGCATCTGTAAAAGTTTCCAACACCCAAAACTTCTCACAACCCTGCTTGATCTTCCCTTTTCCAGCACATGGGAAATGCAATTTGATTCCCATGTCTCCACTGTACTTCAAGTAACCAATCAGTTTTCGAAGTCTCTGTAGGGCGCACACCGTCGGTTTTGCCATGGATCCTGAAAGCTCCTTCACGCAGAACATAATGTCAACACGATCTCTTGCCAAATGCAGAAGCTGCCCAATCACACTCCTTTAAATGCTTTAGTGTCAGGTCTGCACTGCGATCAACTTGTCGCGTACCGCTGTCACATGGTACCTTCTGTTGTCTCGATTTGCCAAAACCACATCTCAAAGCTTCTCACCACATTTGAAGTCAGAGTTCCAGGGACGATCGTAATTCCATCAGCCAATTGAACAATCTTCCTCCTAAGGAATTTGATACTCGAACTCTCACCTCCCAATTTGTTGTAGCTGACATGGAACTTCGATTCCAAAGTTGGAAGGAAAGTCGTCTCCCAGAATGTTGTATCACCACAGAATAGCAAATCGTCGACATGTACCATGAAGATGTTGTTTCTACACCTAGTTCATTGCACCCGCTGTGAACTTCCGAAAGAACCAGTACCATTGCTTAGCACCGAGCCTCTGACCAGGCAAGTTTCGAAGCACTGCAAACTGTTGACCATTCAGTTTGATCTTGAACACATGCTCCTGAGGAACCTGTAGGAAAGCATCTTTGATATCAAGCGACGCCATTGTAACTGAATAGGAGTCATTCACATACTCATCATCCAGCTGAGATAATCGGTGAAGATAGGCCAAGGGAACAAGGTTTGTAGTATGGCAACCTGTGGCTGGCGAGAAGGTGTCAGGTCTTCTGGAATTGCTGAACTCTCTCGCCACAAGACGACTCCTCCTCATCCATTTCTTGACTTCAACCACCTGGCCATCTACTACCTCCTCCTTTGTCTTCACCCTCCAATCATAGACTGACTTCACTGTCAATGTTCCCTCAATCACTCCATCAAACGCTCAAGAGGCTCAATCACTTGCATCTTCAAAAGCTTTTCAATCCCCACCTGATCTGCTAGCTTGTCCAGCCATGCTTCAGGTTCCGGCGGTTGCTTGTCAATGGGCCAGCCACTCCAAAGCTGATCTGGGACGCCACTCAGTTTCAACTCATCTTCATCACTCCATAGCTCATCTTCTGAGCAGTCCTCAAGAGAGAGCTCACAGTCACAGTCCTCCATCGCGTGAAATGATTCTTATTCCTTTGACACAACGGCACACAGTTCACTTGATGCAAAGCAGCGCTTCTTTTTCTTTTGAGAATTGGGGTCTGTCTTTGGCCGCGCTGTCACGGCTTAGGGTGAGGCACTAAGACTGCGAAAGCGCTGAACTATGTAGCAAAGATCACTTGATCCAACAGTCTGTGAGTCAATGAGAAAGCATTGACATGACAAATCCCAAACTGTAGAAAACTGGTAGTCACTTGACCAATGTTGACTTGTCACTTGACGAAGTTGGGATGGCCTCAAAACTGTCCCATAAAAAGGTCAAAGACCGAAAACCTCTCAACGGACAATATAGTATGCATGACACTGCAAGGCGCAAACAAACTATTGTTAGGACACTTGTTGAATCGCAAGTAAAAAGTTGGGTGAAGACCCAGCGTGATAACTGACTTGGCACCACTTGTCGCGTGGACACTTGTCCATAATCCTTGATCACTTGATCAAGGGTGTTTTTTTCCGGGTAGTGCCTATTGCACACAGAATGCAGGTCACTATATGTCCAGAAAGATTGCAAAAGAGATCGATGGATCTTCAATTAATGTAAGATGACCGTTGAGAAGGCAAAAACCAGAACCAGCCAAAAACACAAAGCCAACACCAACCAAGCCAAACAAACCACAAGCCAACCAAAAGCACCAACCAAACCAAACAACCACAAGCCCCCCAAGTTGCAAAGGTCATCTTACATGTCAGTACTAAACCGAGACTAGGTGAAACAAGTGACACTCCGCACTCACGCATCTCAGAAGGCGATCAGCCCGCCATCATCTGCTCCATTCATCAAAGCAACTTTCATTCGTCAGAAAGTTTCATTGCGTATGCCAGGAAATAGCCCACAGAGACCAGCCTGATCACTTGATCAAGGGTGGGAGAGGTAGGGACGAAAAGAAAAATGTCACTTGACATGAACATGCAGAACATCACTTGATGTGCGTGTGCATGTTGATGGCTCTGGTCACTTGACCCTATGACCCACACTGCAGGCGTATGAAAACTGATGCTCTGCTGCTGCCAATAGACAACGTCCACCCCTGGCAACCCAGTGGTTGCTTCCTTCAGGTCCTATGATCGCGCCTGGACCCAACCACTTCTCCGGGGCCTTTTGGCTTTTCCTCTTCCATCACGGAAAATGCACACCAGCGGGGAGAATCCTGAACGATGCCGGACGCCATTCCTGGCTTCACTGACTACGGCCGCAGCTTTATACATGTCGGCATCGGTGAGGGAGAAGTCCTCATTCATCTTTTCCCCAATTGCTTCCATGTACCACCATAATGTTCTGCCACTCCATTCTGCCAATGTGCCTGACCTACGGCTGCTCTCATGTCGATGCCATCATCGTTGGCAGGTCCCAAAAGCTGTCCTGGAAACACGTGTCTACTGAGATCCAGAACAAGTTGGCGCGGCACTCCAGCCCAAGCCACCCAATGCTTGTAGAAGGTCTGGGCCGACATCGGATTTTCTGTTCGGTATGGGAATGACCACTTAGTAAGTTGAGGCAACATCCACCATGTTGAGGGCAGGGTGTCCAAGAAAACAATGTCTATCGCCACTGCATCGTTGAAATCGAGCAAGGCGGTGAGCTTTGCAACCCTGCTTTTTTTCCGGGTAGTGCCAATTGCACACCAAATGCAGGTTACTAGTTGTCCAGAAAGACTGGAAGAAAGATCGCTGGATCTTCAATTAATCTGAGATGACCATTGGGGGCAAAAGGCCACAAAACCAGCCAACCAAACCAGAACCAGCAAACCAACCCAAGCAAACCGCGAACCAGACCAAAAACAAAAGGAAGCCCCAACTTCGAAAGGTCATCTTACAAGTCAAACTACAACATATGCACAAGGTGAAACAAGTGACACTCCGCACTCACGCATCTTAGAAGGCGTTCAACTTGGCATTGTCTCTTCATCTCATCATAACATCCTACGATTGCCATGATAGTTCCTTCTTAACTTGCTATGTGATCATTCCCTGAGCCCAGCCAGAAGCTGAAAAATATCCGAAGCATTTCGGAAAAGAGCCAGGAGGGGCCTCAGCCCCCGCACGCATTGGCTCCCTGTACGATGCACCTTTGTTTGACCCACACCACTGCCCATGGAAGCATTGGCCACGCATGGAACCCAAACGAAAACGAGACGATCGAGCATCCGGGGCCTCCAGTGCCTCATCTTCCCATCCTAAAGCCCAAGCCCGCCGTTCTGGCTGGCGTGCCAGTTGGCAATAATGCCCTGCTTCGGCAGTGTATCGCCGCAACTATTTACTTAGCCCCACAAGGGCTTAGGGGACGGGTTAGGCCCAGACCTAACTCGCTGGAGTCTGGTCTCACGGCGCGGGGGCGGGCCATGGTCCTTCATTTTGTGTTTCATGGCTAGGATTTTCGGATAGAGGTCTCCACTCTCCATTGGGACGTGGAGTGCTATGATGGAGGGTTGACAGAAAGCAAGCGACGCCTCCAATCCCTGGAGCACCTGCATCCTCGTGCACGTATTCCTCACCTGGTGGTTTCCATCGAGGAGGTCACAGTGAAGATGATCGGCAAGCGGGACTGCGAGTCAATATGACGAGATTACGACTGCTCTGTACCAGAATAGCTTGGGAGGACTGCGCACTGGTCTTGTCTACAATGGCTGAACAGCTGTGTTCTCCCTCTGACTACCCGGCACCGGATATACTGGTTTTTTTTTCCAGGTAGTGCCTATTGCACACAGGATGCAGGTCACTATTTGTCCAGAAAACTATAAAAGAGATTATTTGATCTTTAATCATGTTAGATGACCACTATGGGCACAAAAGAAACCCAACACGAACCAGCCAAACCAGAACCAAACAAAAAACACACCAGCAGCCCATACGAACCCCAAACCAAGAACCACGGCACCATTATCAAGGTCATCTATTGGACTACACTTCGCATATGCACAGGTGAAACAAGGGTCACTCCGCGCTCACTCATCTCAAAAGGCGGTTAACTAGGCATCGTCTTCTCTTCCCCTCAACATCGAACATTTCGAAGCAAGGATGGATCCGATCCAGCCATCTAATAGCCCATAAATCAAGCCAGCAGAAAATACCAAAGTCGTTGCAACTTCGTGGAAAAAGCAGCCCCTTTGCTTGGCTAGCAGAGTAAATGCGAAGACGTGAAAAGCTGTATCCGATCCATAGTAGTACGGAAGTGAAAGGGGGGGGCCCCATGTTTTTATTTTGAACCGGATTTAACCCTCGGGCATATGCATGAGATTAAGAGCATACTTTGATGCCATAAGGCTCAAAAGAGAGAGAGGTACAGATAGCAAGACTCAGAGCGGTAGGAAAAGGATTGCTGCCTGAGCGAAGACGCTGTGGCTGATCTGGTTGTTAACTAGACGCTCCAGCCCCTCTTCAAGTGGTAGCGGAGCAAGGATCGTCGTTGACGTGAGCTCCAGGCTACAAGAGCCCAATGATGGAAGACCATGAAGACTACGGAGATGAGTCGTGGACTCAAGATGGTGTGTTACACCAGCAGTACGATGCGTACGCAATGAGAGGCGGAAGACCTCAGCAACAGATGATACATATGACACAACAGATGACAACGAAGATACCCCCCAGTTATGATGGTAAGACCAGTTTCTTTGCCTTCGAAGATGCGATAGATGATTGGTGTGACATAACAGAGCTGGAAGTTGAGAAGAGAGGACCCGCGTTGCGGAACAGACTGGAAGGAGATGCAGCCGTGTACAAGAGAGTTCTAGATAGAGATCGGTTGAGAGATCCCCAAGACGGAGTTAGCTACTTCAAGAGAACTTTGAGAAGGCACTACATCAAAGGATCGCAGAATGTTTTTCTGTATCGATTCATGCAGTTCATGAAGTACAGTCGAGGATCACAAGATCTCCACAAATGGCTGACGAAGTTCCAGATCACCGGTACAAGACTGATCGAATCATGGATGGACCTTCATGTTGATCTAGAAGCAACTGATCCAGTAGCCCAAGCACACCTGATCGCAGCAAGACAGATGCATGAGCAAAGAGAACAACAGGCTTACCAGACCGCACAAGCGGGGGGTGGTGGCCAAGTGTATCAGATGGTAGCATGGACCCAAGAGCATGCAACAGCAGCTTTTCAGCAATTCACAGAAGCAAGAAGAGATGCTCACAGAAACCAATTTCCGTTGTCAGACAATCTGCTCGCGCTGATATTTGTCACATTGGCAGATTTGAGTCAAGATCAGAGGAACACATTGACGAGCATTATGACACACAGGAACAGACAATTGAGTGAGTACAGAATAGATGAACTGAGAGACCTGTTCATGGAAATGTTTTGCACAACAAAGACAGCAGTGGACAATCCACTGATGCAGCCATCGAACAGCGCACAAAGAAGAAGCTTCTTAGTGATCGATGAAGGAGAAGTAGAAGGCACAGACGGCTATTGGGCCGAAGATGAAGAAGATGGTGCCGAAGGCTTTTTGGAAGCCCACGAAGATGTCTTTTGGATATATGATGAAGAGAACTACTCATGGTTCCAAAGAAGATTCCAAGGAAGAAAAGTGAGAAAAGGAAAAGGTAAAGGAAGACCGCGCAAAGGAAAAGGAAAAGGACGCGGTGGACGTCGATATTTTCGACCAAGAAACAAAGGAAAAGGAAAAGGAAAAAGAAGAAAAGGAAAGTCCCACGTTGTGGGTGAAGAATATGATGATGAGCTGGCATGGTCAGCAGAATGGAATCCGGCGTTGTCGGAATGGAATAATGATGATGGTTCGTGGAACCAATGGCAAGACGAAGAAGAAACCTGGAATGACGGCTATTGGGCCGAACAAGAACTATACTACAAGGATGAGTATGGTTACTTCCAGAAGAAAGGTAAAGGAAAGAGAAGAAATAAAGGAAAAGGAAAAGGAAAAGAAGATGAGGGCAAAGGAAAGCCCGGAGAAGGAAAGGGAAACTATGTCCAACAGCAACATAGTTCAGGCAACCCAGCTTTGCCATCAGCACAGCAAGCACACTTCACCTCAGCTCCATCAGCGAGTGCTAGCGTTCATGCATTTATGACAGGAACAAAGGAAGAAACTGTTGAAGAACCACAAGGTGAAAACCAACAGGAAGTGAGAGAAGGAGAAAGACAGGTTGAACCAGTCGCAGATCCCTTTGCAGAGATGAATACCAATCAAATGACTGATTGGAGACGTGCTGAAGATTTATTCCTGTTTGGTCAAGCTCCTGTCGAGGAAAATTCTTATGATCCTGAAGAGATCGAAGAATACTTCAGAAGGCTGCGTATTGCAGAAGCAGAAGATGCTGATCTGTTGTTGACGGAAGCTGCAGATCTGTCGTTGACGGAAGCTCAGTCTTCAA
>VSDK01001662.1:222161-245567 GCA_009767595.1 Symbiodinium kawagutii | reverse complement strand
TCTATTCCAAGGAGACAGAAGAGTTCCATTCCAAGGAGAAAGAAGAATTCTGTTCCAAGACAAGGAAGATTTCCATTCCAAGGTCAAAGAGGAATTCCATTCCAAGGAGAAAGAAGAGTTCTATTCCAAGAGCAGGAAGAGTTCCATTCCAAGAGAAAGAAGAGTTCCATTCCAAGGTCAAAGACGAATTCTATTCCAAGGAGAAAGAAGAGTTCTATTGCAAGGAGACAGAAGAGTTCCATTCCAAGGAGAAAGAAGGAGAAAGAAGAGTTCTATTGCAAGGAGAAAGAAGAGTTCCATTCCAAGGAGAAAGAAGAGTTCTATTCCAAAAAGAAATGGAAATCGGAAAATTTCAGGTCAAAATTCAGAAGATGCCTTCAGACTTGAGTTCATGGCATTTGACATTTTCATCGAAATCATTGACAACAATTTTTGATCAAACATTAGAACCTACTTGATTCCCTACCCCAACCTTGTTGTCCATACATGTTCTATCTGGGGTCTATGCCGGTGTAATTTTTTTCTATTTTAGTACTTCGCTTTTCTTTGTTTTCTCTCTTCTTGTCTTTGCAGTTCCTTGGGTCGTTGTTGCTAGTCCTGCTGTTTATGGTGACGGTCTTGGGTCCTGGTCGTGGTGGTCGTGGTGCTGCTGCTGCGGCTGCAGGTGTTGCTATAGTTTTTGAGCGTTTTCCTTGTCGTTGTCGTTGTTGGTGTTGGTGATTATTGGTGTTTGCGCCAGTTGCCGCTGCTGTTGGTGGCTCGTTGTCGTTGTCGTTCCTGTGGTCGTTGCTCTGCTGGTACTGTTGGCACTCTAGCTTCATTTTGCCGTTAGAGTGCTGTTGCTGTCGTCAAAGTCGTTGTAGACACATCCTTCGGCAGGGACACGAGTAGTTTCAGGGGTACAGGTCGGAAAGACAGTTTTGGCCAACATGGAGAAACTTGCCCGGACACAGGAACAGGGATTTTGATTTTTTGGGTGGCGACACTATGACTTTCAAATTGGTAAGTGCGTACTTGCGAGCCATTCACGTGGAGTCGGTTGCCGTACTCACGGAGATCGCCAAAATGATGAGCCAATTCGCTACGGGAAAGGCCTCCTTTGGGCCGGATTACTTCTCACCTGTTAATACCATCCATGTTTCTGGTTCTGATGCGCGCTCAAACTTCAGCTTCAGATTTTTCGGCATTTTCAGTGAATCGATGAGCTCACAGGGACAAGTTGCAGATGCCTTCATGCAGATGTCTTCACGGCTTGACACTGAGGTTACATGCAGGAGCAACGGATGTTGCACTGTACTTTGTACACTGGCTGACAGACCTCGCAGAGAGCTCAGAGGGCAACAGGTCACAAAGCTTTCCTTCACTCTGAGCAGTTCTCATCCTTTCAACCCATTACCATCAGATCTCCGAATTTTTCGATATTGTTTCCCACTAGTTGACAGAAGATGAAGATGAATGTAGTTTGCATCTCGCATTTTCTTCCATGTCTTGGTACAGACAGTTTGTGTTTGATGTTTGCAAAGTATCTTTCCATTTTAACGCAAGTTTTGTTGTTCTCGTTAAGGCTGGAGCCGAACCAACACCGCTGGGTGGTTGTGAAAAGTTTGTCATCAAATTTCCGCTGCACGTCCGCACCTCAGCGAAGCCATGTAAAGCGCCGAGGCGGTCGGCTGCATCGAAGCTGGCGGAACCGTTGCCACACCAAGGGATCGTCCATGGGGATCGTGAGAGGGTACTATATCGACATATATATATATATATATCGAAAACCCTCAGACAGATTATTTGATTATTTGAGAAAATTATCTTAAGAGGCTGAAAGGCAGCGCTAAGTCGGATCTGTTGCTGTGGCAAGAGAACCCTTCCCTGACGATCATGCGGCCTGTCTCACCGAGCTCAGGTTCTGAATAGCTTTCTGCAGTCCTTCAAGTTCATTGAGGGGATCGCCTCCCAAACGGAGACGCAGGCAGGACCCTTGGAAGACCATGGAAGAGCATGGAAGACCATCGAAGACCATGGAAGACCCCAGGTCTTCCTTTTTTGCAAATCGTTTCATTGGCAGTTTCCGACCTGGGAGCTCTACCAGGTCATGGAGAAGTATCTCAAGTACCGGTGGTCAGACCATGTGCCCTCACTGGGCCAGGTACCTGTAGGCCTGGATATTCAAGAAAAACCCTTGAGACATGCATGAGGAATCAGCTTTTATGAAGAGGCAAGCACTTTGTAAGAAGGCCATTGTCACTATTGTCCCATCGAGATTGTGGATCATCATTTTTGAGGAAAAGGCTAAAGTTTGTTGTTTCCAGCCAGACTTATCAAGAGAAAAAATAATACAATACCCCTTTTGTATAGCCATGATGAATTTCGTAGCTCTTTTTTAATTCATTCTATCTATCTATCCATCCATCCATCCATCCATCCATCCATCCATCCATCCATTGATTTTTCTATCCATCCATCGATCTATCTATCTATCTTATCTCATCTCATCTCATTTCATATCATCTTATTTTATCTTATCTTACAGTATCGTACCCTATCGTATTTTATCTTATCTCATCTTAGCTTGTCTTATCTTATCTGATTGTATCTTACCTTATTATCTTATCTTGTACAGCTTATCTTCTCTTATCTCTCTTATTGCAGCGGATCTTATCTTAGCTTAGCTTAGCTTGTCTTATCTTATCTCATCTTATCTTATCTTATCTCTCTTACCGTATCGGATCTTATCTTACCTTATCTTAGCTTGTCTCATCTTATCTGATTTTATCTTATCTTATTATCTTATAGTGTACATCTTTTTTATCCTATCCTACAGTAGACTACGGTATCTTATCTTATCTTCTCTTATCTTATCTGACCATATCTTATCTTGCCTCTTATCTGATCTTATCTTATCTCATCTCTTATCTTACCTTACCTTATCTTATCTTATTTTATCTCATCTCATCTCATCTTATCTTATCTCTTATCTGATCTTATATTATCTTATCTCTTCTTATCTCTTCTTATCTCTTATCTGATCTTATCTTCTCTCTTCTCTTCTCTTCTCTTATCTTATCTTATCTTCTCTTATCGTTTCTTATCTTATCTTATCTTATTGTATCTTATCTTATCTTATCTTACCATCCATCTCCATCTCCATCTCCATCTCCATCTCTATCTCCATCTCCATCCATCTCTATCTCGATCGATCTCCATCCATCTCTATCTATCTCCATCTATCTCTATCCATCTCCATCCATCCATCCATCCATCCATCCGTCCATCCGTTCGTCCGTCCGTCCATCCATCCGTCCGTCCGTCCGTCCGTCCATCCGTCCATCCGTCCATCCGTCCATCCGTCCATCCGTCCCTCCGTCCCTCCGTCCGTCCGGGGACCCTGGTCGGTTGTGACCCTAATCGTTTTTCCGAGCTCCGTCCGTCCATCCGTCCATCCGTCCATCCGTCCATCCGTCCATCCGTCCATGCGTCCATCCGTCCATGCGTCCATCCATCCATCCATCCATCCATCCATCCATCCATCCATCCATCCATCCATCCATCCATCCATCCATCCATCCATCCATCCATCCATCCATCCGTCTGTGCATACGTTCATTCATAAATAAGATAGCATTGCATTACATTACATTGCATCACATTACAACCTATTCCATTGCATTGCATTACATTGCATTACATTACATCGACATCACATCACACATATCATATCATATTACGTTCCCTTACACTGCGTTACAAACTTGCGCAACAGCATGGAACACGAAGATGTGTCAAGTCGTCAAGCGGCGTTCGCTCTTGAGAAAAACACTCAATGCGCACGACTTGTCAGTGGCATGTCAGGTCCCCATGCAATTGCCGCCATGCGGCTCCTCTGCATGGCACAAGTCACCTTGGCCAAATTATTGTGACAGTGTGACTTGTGTTGTGTTCGCCAGTGACTTCTTCAAAGGAGACAATGTTATGGCCAGCCTACCATCTCGACACGAGGCCAATGGGCGAAATGCGATGGAAGCCTTCAACCAAGAATTGCCCATGGAGGCTCGGGAAATCAAAGCCTTGCCTTCAACGTTTGTAAAGCTCAAGCTCTGTAAAAGTCTGGTAGGAAGATTTCAATCAGAAGTTGCAACACCCAAATGTCAATCTACATGGGAAAAAATGATCAATACTAGAGTCAGCTGTCTTGCTGACTCGCTCCCTGGGGTGCCTGTTCTCCTTGAATAGAAAAAGTGAGGACAGCAGAAGAAATTTTACATATTCTTTTGCTGAGCAGCCCTTAGAACGACGACATTCCTTCTCCACAATTTTTGTTTCGGTTCTCGTAGCAAGTTAAAAAACATCAGAAGCACCGAGGCTTGATGTAGTTAAACATAGTGGTGGATTGATAGCAGTTACATCGATTTAGAGGGGAAGCTTTGACAGGACAAGGATGTCCTCAGCGTCGAGATGGCAAGGACTGGCTGTGCAGGTGGGAAATTCGTGTAATTTCATAGGTGACCTCAGTTGTTGGCCTTTGATGTTGCGGACTGACTATGGTTGACTGCCTTTTGATGCTTTTCTGTGGCAACTTCGTCTGAAATAGAAGTGGACAACTGACTCATGGTCCAGCTTCGAAGTTCACAGCCTTCACGGTCTGCGAAGGTCAAAATTTTTCCTCAGAACTGGTGCCAGCGGAGGTCTCCAGTCGGCCCGTAGGTGGCTGAGTGAAGGCAGCAAGTTTTACATGCTGAAAGAGTTAAAAGATGAATGTGATACAGTGTTTGCTTGAATGAGGTTGGGCCTGCATTTCTCATATATTATGGGCCAGCGTTTCTTCAAACGCAAGGTCGGTCCTTCAGAGCTTTCCTGAGGGATGCTTTCAAACTTCACAACACTGTTTTTTTTCTGGGAAATGGACCATAGTTTTTTGCTTGATGAGTTTTTGAATTGAGCAAGCAAACCAGGTTCAGAATCAAATGTTGGGCCAACTGTCCTGCGTACGGCACTCAGTCTACCAAACATCTTCTCTATTGGAGAATCCCTCCCGTTGACTGAACCCCCACTTGAATTCGAAAACGAACAGGATGAACAGGGCAGTTCGCACAGAACCAAAAGGTGCGAACCTATGTGTCCTGGTTGCGCAGCTGGCTATGGAAAAAATGTTGTACAAAGCCTCGGGACCTCATCGATAGCATTGAATTCCACGAGGATTGCGTATCCTTGCAGAGATCTATCGGTGTTCTCGTGAGCTGTGGCCGGAGGCAGGTGAAGTCAGGTGAAGTGTGAAATCAGAAGCGACATCAGCGACAGTCCAACAACTTTTCTTTCGGCACCTTGGATGACCTGAACAGCCAAGTTGCTTGACCAAACTCCTTGCCTTTAGACTCATCAGGAGGTAGGATAGGTCTTGCGTCCCGAAACTGCCTGAATAATCATTGCTTCAACTTCGCCAACTTCGCAGTCCACGACTTTGGTGGCGACTTCGGTCCATGTGCGGATTGATACGATTAAGGCAGGAAAGCTTGAGCGCCAAAGTGCACAAGTTGCGTGTTGGGAGCTGCCGCCCAGGGCTTGAGCGTGCAAGAGATACGGGATGTTCTGGTGAAAGGCCGGTCTGTTCTCAGAGCGTCTTACTGTCGCCACAACTTACCTTCAATTTGCATCCCAGGAGAATTGTGGCTGGTCACGAAGCACAATGAAAGTGAGGCGCTGGAGACCTCCAAACAAAGAAGAGGACAAGACATGACGAGACTCCCCTCACTCTGGCATACTGCTCCCCCTAGAGGCATATGTTGGCCGTGCTTCGCACAAGAAACTCAACAAGTGGGCAGCCAAGTGTACAACATGAAGCCCTCGAAATGCGGACAGCGACTGCCTGCCCAGGTATGTCAGCATTGGTCAAAAGTTCCAAATCTTGGACTTGGGCCCAGCTCTTACAGCTCTTTTACAGACTCTGTTCTCATAGACTAAACAAAGTCTCACAAGATCTCTCTTACAGAGTTCTTACAATATCCTCTTGTGACACAGAGGAAACAGCTTTATTCGTTGACCATGAACTAAGGCTTTATTCGTGAACACTAACTCTGACGTGGAGAACTTCACCTTGGGAGTCAAATCCCACCGACCGGTGCATGAAAGAATGATTCTTCGTCCTTGGCAATGCCATGCTACAGGCCACTTGAGGCTGCCGAATCCTTGAAGTGTCACACGTCAGACTTCCGATAAGGATAGGCGTTTCGCAGTTGCTTGATTTGTGGGAGAAGTCGAGGAAAGTAAAGAAGCGTGATGTTGAATGATTACATGGGCTTGTACTGGCATATATTGTACGTGTATATATATATGTATAGATATGAACATATTGTCTTGTCTATTTTGTTTTCATCATCATTAGTATTATTATCATTATTACTATTGTCATTATTGTGTGATACTAAATTGTATGATGCTGTATCTTATTTTATATCATATGATATTACACCTATTGACCTATCTACGTATGTACATATTCGTACCTCTCCTGCATAAATAAATGCAACTATGTATATATATATATATGTCTATGTATGTATATTTATTACATAATATATATATATATATATACATATAGACATATATGTGTATAATCATAGACACACACACACATATATATATATATACGTAGACACTTCTGAATCGTTTATCTCCCTTGGAAGTAAAAAATCCGTATGGAAATCCGTTGTGAAGCTTTGGCAGCCTGGCAACTTCCCTCTGCGGAGCTCCGCCAAGCAGAGCCCCTCCCGACGGCCCATGGCGCAGGGCTTGGAATCCCCAAAGGGCAAAGTGGAGAGCATTGGATGGTGATTTCTGTGTAGTTTTTAGTCGTTTTTAGTGGATTTTTTGTTTTTCTTGAATAGATGATTATTGATATCATAACATTCGAAGAGCATGATGATCCACCACAATGTTTGATGTCCCCCAATCTGGAATGTTTTCATGTTCAAAATTCATAACGTGGTGGACATTGTTGACAGGAAAATTGAAACAACATGCACCCCATAGTGGCTTCTAGGTGAAGGCAGCACTGAAAGAAGTGCCACTGCGTGGTTGATTGCTTGCTTTTCTGCATGGCCGTTCTTGGTTGGGAGTGGAGTGTTCTTGGTTTCCAGTGGAGTGACTATCAGGTATTGTAAGAGCAGAGCATTGATTCAGAAACATGCAGAACCTTGCGAGTGCCGAAGGAGAATATCCCGCTATAAGATGCTGTAAGTAGGTGCCGTAAGTGCCATTGTTGAGCTTGGCTCACCGGTCGCCTCGAAGGGCCAGTCATAGCTGCTTAGATATGCTTGCAGTAGAAATGATCCTTTCCGTGCTGCTTCAACCCCTTTCCCACGTGTTGATTCCCACGTGTTGATTCCCTTGATGTTTGTTTGCTTTTGGAGTTGCTCACTCCAAAATATGTATCTGATATGCTGGATGTCTCGTCCAACCCTTTAGCATGGCATTCCTAGCAAGTGTGCAACCCAAACTTAGGTGCTGAACCATTCCAGCTGTGCTTTACTTGACTTTAGCCTCGAAATGTATGTAGGTCTGCAAAAAGCTTGTAATATATGTACTCTATTGTACTTTACCGTGCTGGACTTTGCTGCACAAGAATGTATGTGTTCATTTGTATGTGGGCAGTGTGCATGCAGGTATGGTATGCAAGGTAGTTTAAACCTAGTTTCAAATCCGAGGTCATGCATGTATACATATAAGTCATAAACATTAATGCGCAAATGAACACATGTCGGCTCGTACAGCTCCAGCAGAACAGCCGCTGCGACCTAATTTTCTGATTGTGAAAATGGATGGTCATGGCCATCAATCATTTTACCATGTTTTACCTAAGCAATACAAAAGTGTACACGAAGGATGTGCCCTCAAGCAATATCCAATCCTCAACGATGAATCCCGAAAGTCTCAGTAGGTTGTTGGAGAATTGAACAAAGATTCGTCGAGACGTTGATCCGCGGGAGCCCTGAGCCAACAGCCGAAGGCAAGCGTGAGGGAAAGCAAAGTTCTCGCCGCATGTTCATGGTATCTGATGATAGTATGTATCATGTTGGCCTTGCTGAACAAGGAAAGAGGTCGGCAGCACAGGAGCTGAAAGCAGATCTCAAATTCTTCAAAGACAAAGAAGACAAGAAAACAGTAGAAGGGCTACTTGGAAGGACTCCTACTTTGCTGTTTTTGAATAGAAGAGGTACAGAGAGACTCTTCAACTGCCTGGATCTCCAACTGTTCACAGAGACAACGTTAGCACGGCAAACAGCAGAAGTGAAACTTTTGTGCTTGCCTGCACCGTGGCTGGGAAGCCCAGAAATGGCTGAGTCCATAGTGGTATCCCAAACCACCCCCCAAACAATCCCTTTTTAGTCGGGAAACCATGGGAAACCGCTAATGACTGGGGAAACCACTATGGACAGCCAAACGCATCATTGCTGATTGCCAACACTTTTTCTCCACATGATTCACAACCATGTTTTGATTTGTACTAAATCTTTTGTGATAATTTGTTTGTACATACTTAACCACATTATCTACACTTCTATCTATATACATAGCAATACTGTCTAGTAGTTGATAACAATTACAGGTTTAGACTTGCCATTCATTCAATGACGCGTTCGTGGTTATCTTTGATAGCGATGCCATTCTGGACCTTTGGCTTGCCAACCGGTGGCCAACAGTCCCAGAACTACGCCTCCCAACCAAAGCATTTTTCGTTAGAAAAGGTTAAACTGCACTTGTCAAACTGCATTTGCCAAACTGCAGCTCACCACCTTTGCCCCAGTCTTTCAGACTTGCTCAATTTTTTGCTCCAAATGCCATGATTTACCATTGGAAGCTGCTTCCTTTGAACTAATGGCAGGACAGAGATCAAAGCGGATGCAGCTTCTCTTTGATGCCGTTAGATGTTCCCCCACCACGGGTCGCAGTCTTACCATGACAGAGGCATTCATTGGTTCAGGAGCAAATAGTCTACCATGTTACCATGTGGCATTGCGTCGACGTCTGGTCTCAGGGGCCTCTGTTCATCTTTGGAGATCCGTTTTTGAGACGCTTCGTGCAGACCTTAGCTGCACTGTCATCGTAGACATGTTCCAAGAAATGCCCCACTCTCGCCAATTGTTTTATAGACTTTGTTTATTTTTGCTGCCCGCGCGTTTCGCTATACACATGTTTTTGAGACTCACGCTGAAACTTAACATGCATTTCTGCTAACCCGTAGCCTGGAGATGAAACATTTTCGGTGCTTTTCCAACTCCACTTCACTGGCTGGATGCTGTGTTTAATCTTTATTCATGACTGCGAGGTTGAAGATGTTTTTCCAAAAAAACATCCTTCCGTTTAATAGTGACAAATTACACATATCATGTATGAGTTGAGGATGATGTTTCCAGAGTATGCCTCTGAGTGCAATTTTTTATATGTCTAGTCGTGAGCATCCTTGGTGGGTTGAATGTGTTGTGTCACATGTTCCGAGAATAGACGTGTTTGGTTGGCTGTGGACTTTCCAGCCGGTGTGGGCAAATTTAGTGGGTGACAGTGTTGTGTCTTCTTTTTTGTTGTACTATCTATCTAGACCTTGTCGCGATCATTTTTGCTCCCCAAACTTTTCCTTTTTGGTCAAACATGTGGCAGTGAGGCGATGCAAGCAGCTTTCACGACGGTTGTTGTTGTTGTTGTTGTTGTTGTTGTTGCTGTTGTTGTTGTTCTTGTTGTTCTTGTTGTTCACCCAGTGGTTCGAGCCAATGCCGAGGTGACCATCTACGACAAAGCAGGTCCTTCGGTGGGCTTTGCCGTCTCCAAACAGCAGGCTATCGATGAGTTTGAGGCAAATCAGCTGTGCTGCCAGTGTCGACCTGTTGGCCATTGTGACTGGTTGCACAGCTTACCATTTGAGTGGCCCAAGGCCTCCAAACTCATTGTCACGTCCGGTTCAGCAACAGAGGCTCGGGAAAGCCAGTAGTTTTGGAGTTGTTCCGGGTAGCTGCCCTAAGGATTTTGAAAAGGCGTTTGAATGCTGCATTTCTTCATGGATGAGATGTTGTCAGATTGTGGTGGTGGAATGAGGTCATCAATGTGAAGCTGTGTTCTTATGCGGGTTGTATGTTGTCAGGTTGTCTTCTTCTTCCAATGCTCCAGTGTTTGAAACATGTTGAAACTATGTTTTTTCCTTGGTTTGGCAAGTCTAAAGATCAGTTTTGCTGCTTGGGCGTCTCCATTTTTCAAACTTTCATTGATGTTCCACACCTGGATCAAATTTTCGAGATGAGGGGGATTGTGTCGGCCGGATCGCGCAGCACTCACGCAATGCTTGAAAAGACTTGCGCGGCACTTCGGCTGTCTAGGAATGGTTTCCAGAACATGTATGTAGGTCTTTTTATGTGTTCACATTTCGTCAATATACCACATTTTGCCCCATTCTTATCACTGATCAGCTCATAGAGCATCACTACCCAAACTGGGAAAGTTGCACGCTCAACTCTTTGACGGAAAGAATCGGATAGCAGTCGAAGAACTTTGGCCAGTAGAAAGCATGCTATGTGCCGTGCTGCAGTACATAGTATGATGCGTGTGCTGCGATGTTTATGCTATGTTGTATTGGATGTTTTGATTGGATGCGTTTCATGATCACCAGAATTTCAAGACGAACAATTGCGTAATTTCGATGTAGTTCTGTTTCTGTTCTGAAATTTGTTCGGCTGACAGGTTCCGGTTCGGAACGACAGCATGGTCACGTACACCCCAAGCCAGTGTGTAAATTTTTCATTTTTGGCCATGTGCAATGTTTCCCTCGCTTAGTGTAAGACATTGGAAGCATGGTGTTTTGACATCCGTGAAGTGGTACCCTGGTGCATTCGCAAATCGGGTGACTTTACGCCGGACTTAAGCCCAGCACTCGGAAAAGATCCCTTCTTTTGATAGGTCGTTTTTTAGGACATCCTGGTTCATGAGTGAGCATGTGGAGATTTGTCGTGCTTGGGATTCTTCGAGTTTTGTTTAGCTCGTTGAGGTTAGAAATGGTGCTTGTCGTTGGGCTTGCTTGCCTTTGAGTTCTCCTTGTTTTGGGCGTTTGTTGTGAGTGAATGACCTTAATTGTACCTCATTGTTGTCTTCTTTTGTGTTGTTGGTCGTGTTTCCATTTTTGATGCTCGTTTGTGTGATCCTAAAATGTTTCCTCTTTTGTTGGCACGGAATGCCGGTGTGTGCGCTGATGTTGTTCCTCTGGAGTTAGGAACTGCATCTACATTTGTTTTTTGTTCCTCCGCTTCCTTTGCCCATTATGGGAACGGTAATTCTTGCAGATGATGAACAAACCATCATTCCTGTGCCTTTTTGTTGATCTCAGGCGTTTTCTTTTTTCCTTTGTTTGGAACTATCGTATCAGTAAATTTCTCCGCCATAACTCGGATCATTTTTTTTGCGCTCTTCCTCTCGCTTTTGCCGCTACTTTCATGACTGGTTTGTTTGATGCAACAGGTGTTTTTGATGCTGGTTCTTGGCTTTCCGTGCTCCGGCCGATGCCATTCCTCCTACCGCTGGTATGTTGCTTTGCTTGCCATGTAATTTTGTGAATGACTTAAACTTGCTGAATTTACTCCTCGTTTCGTTTCTTCCCTCAAGTCTTGTTCTCTGTCAAACTCATCTCAAAGTCGCTGACACCCTGACATGTCTTCAACGTGCATCGGTCGTTTTACACATTCTCCTTGTCGTTGCCGTTGTGAGGATAAAGGATTTGAGTTTCAACGGGAGCTTTGCCCTGGGACGGTCCGTTGCTAGTTTTTTCTTGGGACTCTTGGGACTCTGGCAGGAATGGCATCACCGGAGAAAGCCTACGGACGCTCGGAGATGTGAATTTGTTTGAAAGATGTGGGCGCTCTTCAGTTTCTGTCCTGTTTTTGATGTGTATTAAACATTGTCAGATTGAAGTTTCATACCTCAGTTCTGTTCAGATTGAAGTGGCTAGGCAGATTCATCAGCCCCGATGTCAGTTGGTCTTTCAGCTGGATACATGCTGCGATCTCAGACAGCAGGTGCAATGGATTCCAAGAGTGGACAAGGTAGAGCATGTTCTGCACGTACGGATGCGCACGTATAAAATGAGAAGAGTTCCTTTCTGGAAAAGATCGAGCAGGAAATTCTTTTCACTCTTGCCAGCGGAATATCGGGTATAAGTAAGTCTCTCCGGTTGTTTCCAGGTTGGTGAAGGTTTTGAATGATGTCACCCTCAGCTTTTTGCTTAACTACAACATTGCATGCTTGGATTGAGGACTGATGATGAAGCAGGGTCAGAAGAGACACCACAGTTGGTCTCCAAGAATGAATACGGATTGAAAAGGGTCGGGACCAGACGCCTCGATTGTACTGTAGGTTGAGGTGCAGTGTGCTTGTTCTCATCATGTCGCAAAGCATTTTGATAGAATTGAACTGATATCCTAGTTAGATATTGTTTCAGAGTTAGCACCTACCATGCCATGAATTCTTTGATTTATATAGATCGATTAGGATGATTTAGGATGAATTAGGTACAGAATTGCATTTGTTTGAGGTTTATGTGAGGCTTTATTCTATTGTATTCATTTTTTGCATGCATTGATGTATATGCATATGTATACCTTACATAGATACTAACTTCTAAATAACCTCATGCATTTATTGTTTGAATGCAGGGGAAAGAGTGTCTGCCAGCGGTAAGACATCCATGGACTTCCCGAGACTTCCACTTGTCGCCTGTTGCTGCATTAAGTGTCTAAGTGTGTTCAAACATCATGCACATCATCACAATCTCCATCATCAACACCGGCGTCATGGTCATTCTTGTCATCACGGTTAGCCCGATCATAGTTGTTCTCGTCTTCGCAACCCCCTTTCAGATCATGCTGTCCCTCCTCATAACGAACCGGAACTGCGATATGATCATCGCCGGTTGGTGCATAAACGGTTGTCCATTGTTATTGTCGTCGTCATCATAATCATATCATAATAGTAATTTAATAATGATAATAATAAACATCATAATCGTCATCATCATCATCATCATCATCATCATCATCATCATCATCATCATCATCATCATCATCATCATCATCGTCATCGTCATCGTCATCGTCATCGTCATCGTCATCGTCATCGTCATCGTCATCATCGTCATCGTCATCGTCATCGTCATCGTCATCGTCATCGTCATCGTCATCGTCATCGTCATCGTCACCGTCACCGTCACCGTCACCGTCACCGTCATCCTCATCTTCATCGTCGTCATCGTCGTCATCGTTGTCATCGTCTTCATCGTCGTCATCGTCGCCATCGTCGTCATCGTCGTCCTCCTCCTCCTCCTCCTTATCATCACCATCATCATCATCATCATCATCATCATCATCATCATCATCATCGTTATCGTCATCGTCATCGCCATCGCCATCGCCATCGCCATCGCCATCGCCATCATCGTCATCGTCATCGTCATCGTCATCGTCATCCTCATCCTCATCGTCATCGTCATCATCATCATCATCATCATCATCATCATCATCATCATCATCATCATCGTCATCGTCATCCTCATCCTCATCGTCATCATCATCATCATCATCATCATCATCATCATCATCATCATCATCATGATCAACGTCATCATCATTGTCCATCATCATCGTCATCATTACCGTCAGGATTACCGTCGTCATCATCATCATCGTCCATCATCATTGTCCATCATCATCGTCATCATTACCGTCAGGATTACCATCGTCATCATCATCATCATCATCATCACCATCATCACCACCATCACCATGATTGCCATCGTCACCATTGTTTTTGGTACTATCACCGCTATTGACGTCATCGTCTTCTTTGTCATCTTTGAAATTTGTGTCGCCCTCATCGTCATTGTCATGACCACACATCATTAGTAACATGATTTGGAGGGCAATATCTTCTGGCTTTGATGATTTTTTGATGTGATTCAGCCGTTTACAAAAAGTATTTAGTTTAGTTGAAGGAATGTTCTGGTTTGTAATGTTGTGCATGGCATCTATGTCTTTCCTTTCTGCTGTTGCCTCCTCTCTTGTTTTCTCCATTTCAAATCGTTCGTTCACTCGCCTCTAAAGCATTCACCCTACTTCCAAAGTATAGAAAATGATTCGTAGAAGCCTCCGTGGTCAAGCTGGACTTCTCAGATCTTTTAAAGTTCACACAGGTGCATGCATCCTTTTCCAAGGCCAAAGCCGGTCGAGAGCCATCGACTCTCTGATTCATCCGACGTGGCTTGGCTTAACCGGAACTGTAGCTGCTGATTCCGCAATGCTGCTGGCTGCATCCCTAGGATTGGCTGAAGATAAGGCCTGGGGAGTGGACTTGGCCTCAAAAACAAAGAATCGAAGAATCGAGATTGGCAACAGGTCGGAGCAAACTGATAGGTCGACCTTTGCCGAGTAGGGCACTCAACTTGAACATTCAAGCAGTGCACCTTTGAGGCTTCTCATGTCGATTCATCCCCCTTGAAGTGGGAACCTCTTGTGACCCTAGGTCTCCAGCCTCTTCGTTTTCTTCCTCCGGCTCCGGTGCGCGACTTAGTGACGTGGTTCTGAGTCACTTGGCTCTCATCAGCACCACCCTTCCAGCCACACTTGCGACGAGGTAACCGTGAATCCAAGGCGCAAGTCAAACTGAGATGACTTGAGATTCACCTGCACCCATTTGCATCGATTTTCTTCGTTGGTTTATCTCTGTGACTGTGCAGGGCGATTGGCCCGACTGGCACAACCCCACCAAAGCAAATGAGGAAAATGAGGACACTGAGTTCAGCAAGCAAATTTTATCAATTTTTGATGCTATTCAGATTCTCAAAAAGAACAATATTTGTTTTTACTGTCAAGTCTGAGAACAGGTTTGAATCCCCCTCTTGGTACAGCCACGTATCAGGACAAGGGGTCTCGCTCCGTCAATGAGTGGGCTCGAATCTGAAGCTTGTTGTATCAGCAAAGCTCAAGACAATCTATTACAACCAGCTAGTGTCTTACCAAACTTCACCCAAAGCTAGTGGCTTCACCCCAAAAATAGAGTATTCTTGTACGGTTTGAGGGCTGCACAGCTGCGCTGTTGATATTTCACAGCTGACCTCAAGGCGCGAAAGATGAGGGCCCTCCTCGATGGAGATTTTCTGCAGCGACAAACCCAGTTTTCTGCGGGTCAGAGAGCTGTAACCAGTAGCTGACCATTTGTTGACTGTTATCAACCATTCAAACATCATTGAACCACAATTAGTCACCCCTATTTAGATGCCGTTAATCATTCGCAGAGCATTATTCACAATCATCAACCATTATGAACCGTCGACCATCGTAAAAAGAAAAATGCATTGTGTATTTGTCATTGCGCATCAGCTGATGCCTAAGCACTTCAATAGGACTTTCCTGTTGATTCTGTTGCCACCTGTTGCCCGCTTAATTTGGAGCACACTGCCAATGTTTCAGGTCTAGCAGTGCTGTCGCACGTGGATGGGGCCCCCAAGCCTTTGCTTTCCGCGATGTGACAAGTTTGGCATAAAGTTGGTATAAGTTGGCACCGAGAATTCGTGCGGATTAAGCCTCTGATTCGTGCCTTCCAGGTCAGAAGGGCACCCAGCTTGTGTCCATCAAGCTGCACAAGGCAAGAGACATGGAGCTGTGCTGTCCACTGAACGAGACACCCTCCGCTTGGTTGCTCGGAGCAAGTTCAGGTCTGAGCATCGAAACGCTGCGAGAGAAAGACTTTGAAAAAGTTGTGAAGCGCCTCAAGTAAAGTTGGTTCAGCGAAGGTAATGAGTCCAGGCTTGTCAACTTGCAGGGATCCTTGGGCCTGAAGGAATGCAATGACATAGAGGTCTCCAGTAAATCTCCAATACTTCAATGATTTGTGCACCAGAATCGAAGGTATGTTCTAGTTCACAGTGTAGACTGTGAGTGTGATGAAGATGATCCCGCGGCAGTTTATTGCGTAAGAACTTGACATCATTTGCACATCTGTTTATTATTTCTGCAACTGGTGTCATACTTTGCGGAATGGAAAGCACAACACCTTGCCGACATGCACGGCTCAACTCCAACTCCATCATGAGTGAGTTCTGAATGTGACCCCAACACTAACAAAAGATACAGCTGTTTCGTGAGTGTCTTTTCTGAAAGCACTCAGCTTGTGATTTGTGGACGACTTTCGCGTTAGACTCGTTTGCTCTCGCTGCTGATCTTGGCTCCGGACACTCCAGGTTTTAAGCTCTCTCAGGCTGTGAAGGTAATACACCTCTCACTTTTGGCCAGTTCCTTTTTGTGCACACTTTTTAAAAGATCTACGAGTCTCAGCGTTAAATCGGAGGACAGATTTGGTTTTGGGGATCAGTGCGTGTTTATTGTCTCCAGAGACCTAAGGATGGCATCTGCGTCTCGAAGCACTGTTGCTGCAGCTGCAGGCCAGGGCTGAAACACTACAGATAAGGGCCTGGGCTTGAGAACTGCTTGAAACGCTTTTGCGGATGGCATTTTGCACATTCTTCAAGAGGCTTGGTTCAAACATTCCACGGCTAGTTGTGCAGGAGGTTGCGTACTCATGCAACTTGATGCGATTTTGACCGGTGTGGGACCGTCTCAACAAAGCTCATTTGAAATTGGCCGCTATATAAGTTGTGTATGTAGATGTTTATATATATATATATATATATATGTATATATATATATTTATGTGTATATTTGAGATATTTAGAGTATTTAAATTGTGTGTTTTGGATTTCTGTGCGCATCTGCATCCATCTCCGTGTGTTTTAACAATGCCTCGAGGCGCTGCTGCGTTGATTGGTGGTGCCTCATTCGTGAGTGTGACTCCATCTGGTCACCTGCGAGCCACGAGCCTAGAAGCTGGACGCTGTGTGTAGCCCGTGATCTCAAGCCCAGCCGTGACCGAACCCATGTCGCTTCAAATCTAAGATTGTTCAACCTGTGCGCCATTCTTATCCATAGTTTCTTATGGCCTCACCTTTCGATGGCTGATGACTCCAAACCACTTCTCATGTTCTTGTGGCGGTTTTGATATCCTTGAGCTTCGACCGTGGCACTTCTAAGCTCTTGTACTCTCTTTGTTTATGCGACATCAAAATGTAGCTGCGGCAAGCTGTGGGCCATGAACATCCGCGAAACAGATCTCATTCCCTCACTATATATTCTGAGGCCTCTACGACATCAGCATCTTCTCAGAGTCGAGTGCAGGAGGCAACGGGTCTTTTCTTGGATACATTCTTAGCTGGAAGAACTATCCTGAACCTGCCAATCGGATAATCGCAAGATGTGTTCTTGAAGTGTTTCCAACAAACTTCAATAGAGACATGTGTGATATCAGAGAGACCTTGAGCCTCTGTGCCGATGGAGAATGATACATTTTGGTTGGTAGACCTGTCAAGTAGCACATTGGTCCAAGTCTATGCGTGGCAATAGACATTGGTCCAAGTCTATGCGTGGCAATAGATATGATACGTACTGGAATTAGTCGTGGAAGCTTTCTGTATTCGACGATCAGTGGCTGAAAGATGTTGAATGTATATTCAAGATGAACTCAATCTGTTTCTTTACATTATACTCCAAATTAACATACTGTAATCTCACATTTCAATCTAAATAAACATTATAACCAGCTTTCTTTTTCCCCCAAAAAGACTAAACCACCAAAACACCAGCAGCGTTTCCGTCCGCTTTTTAGGTCTTTCCCAAGCTGTGGCAGCACAGCATTGCTTCGCCAGGCAGCAGCACACAGCAGTCGCACGGCATGTTTGGCAATGACTGGAGCAGCAATGGCAGCGCTCACCGCTGGTGGTCGCAAGGCCCGGGCAAGGGTAGGGGCTGCGCAGGGGGTCAGTTTGTTGCAAAGGTATGGTCAAAAGAAGTCGCTTGCAGAGCAACATTTGAGTCACAGACAAATTCATGCAGACGGTAAATTGATGTAAATAGCGCATGTTTCCAGAAAATGTTAGACATCGTGGACAAATTGCAGTACTGTAAAGAGATGTAAATGGCAAGGTTGGGCATTTGGGAGTCAGGAAAGCAAGCTTGTTTCACAATATGGCTGGGAAAGAGAGCTGTTTTTTTTCGAAAGAGATTGCAATCCAATACGCAAAAACACTTCCGGCTGAAATGCTTGTGTTTGTCAAGTGGAAGATCCGCTTTGTGATGTGTGGAAGTCTCGGACAATTTCTTCTTGTTTTGCATCTAAAGTCATATTTTTGTCATAGGCGCAGTACTTTGTCAGAGACTAAATAGATTTTGGATTCCAACTTGCAGATGTCGTGACCACCATTGCTGATGTTGAGTTGTAGAAGCCCTGGCACATGCAGCTTTTGGCACAGCCTACCCCCACAGATCATGCCAAGCTTATGCAGGCCTATTACTGTAATTTGTCATGCAGTCGTATAAATCGTGGCATGTGCATTTTGTTTCATAGCTAGATAGAGACAGAAAGATAGACCGACAGATGGACAGATAGATAGGTAGGTAGGTAGATAGCCAAATGGCTGGAAAGCTCGATAGCTAGATAGCTACAAAGCTCGAAAGATAGATAGCTAAAAGCTAGATCGCTAGGTAGCTAGATAGGTGACGAGGCAGATATGTAGATAGATAGATGGATAGATATGACTCTGCGATTCATGCACAAAGATATAAAGGCACTAGACGGAGAGACACATGCAGAGAGACCCGGGTAGATAGCCAAGCAGCTATACAGATAGAGAATGATAAATAGAGAGGTAGATAGCTAGAGAGCTAGATGCTAAGGAGGTCGCAACATATCACTAGGCAGATAGACTAATAGATAGGTAGATGGACAAATAGGCAAATATGTAGATATATCATGATATGTATAATATATGCAAGTACTTGGTATTAAGTCTTGAGGCCTTGTGTAAAGTCTTGTGTAAGTGGTTTCGAGGAGTGGTTCTGATGTTGGAATGGGGACATGTCATGAGATTATGATTATTGCACAGGAGAACGGTTTGGTTGTATTTGTCACCGTGTCTTCTTGTGGTTTCGATTTCCAGATATGTTTTTTTTTTTTTTTTTTTCCGTGTGCATTACATGTAAATACTATTTTATATAGCATAGGAATGTGTTCTTCGCAACTTTGCCCCCTATGTAGTTTTGATGTTTGCCGCGCCATGTGTCATGATGACTGCAATGTCGCACCCGCACGGGTTGCCCTTCTCCCGGTGTCTCGGGGTTTTGATATATGTGTGTGCACGTTTTTTCTCGAAGTTGGCGAAAGGATCCCCGTGGCCACCGGGTGTCACGTCATGTCTTCATGTGCGACCTATCAATCCAACACAAAACACACCAGCAGCATAAAGACAAGAAGCATAAGAAGCATACAGAACAAGAGGCATACCAGAAGCAGACAAGAAGCGTACAGACAGTAACGCGAAGCATACTAGAAAGATACAGCCGGAACAAGAAAAATACCACTCACAGCAAAAACATATTTGCAGGAACAAGGAGCGTGCCAGCGGCATAGAGACAGGAAGTAATTCTCATGTAAAGCATGCAAAACAAGACAAGAAGCATGTTTGAAACAGGAGCAAGAAACATTTCAGAAACCACCAGGAGCATACAGACTGGAAGAAGAAAGGCTACCCCCCTCCCAGCTTAGCTTTCGTTCACCACCCTTTTGGCCCTGAAGTCTTGGTGTGCGACCTGTCAATCCAACCAGTGTCCTGTGCTGTTTTGGTGACCGTGAATCGAACACATCAGATGCTCCCAGGTGTCCCGTGGTACGTGATAGCTATTGATCGATATTCATGGATATAGATAGATAGATAGATAGATAGATAGATAGATAGATAGATAGATAGATACATTAATAGATAGATAGGTTCATTAATAGATAGATAGATACATTAATAGATACATTACATAGATACATTACATAGATACATAGATTGGATTGGGTTAGATTAGATTACATAGAGTAGGACAAATAGATTGATATGTAGATACGTAGAGAGATAGCTAGGTAGATAGGACAGATGGATTAATAGACAGACGGATCAATACAGCAATAGATAGTCAGATCAATGGACAGACCGACAGATAGACTGACAGGTAGATAAGGCACATAGATAGACAGGTACAAGTAGACCGGTAGATACACGGATGGTTGAGTTAGATAGGCAGACCAGTAGGCACAGAAATAAGGTAGTCAGCAAGATATTGAGTTAGATTGATGGACGATGCATCAGCACATGGACATTTGGTAAGTAGATGGACAGTTAGATAGGTACGTCGATTGATAGGCAGGAAGCGAGGCAGGTACATCTAGACGATGGACAATATAGAGAGTCCGTCATTAGATGGATAAGCAAATAGAGGGATGAGCTAAGACGGTAGACAGAAAGGTAGATGAAAAAGAGACAGGTAGATGAATAGATGCGTGGACACACAGACAGGTAGATAAAGTTTACTAGAAAGGTAAATAGAAAAAACAGATAGGTGGATCCACAGATGAGTACGGTGGAGAGATTTGTAGGTTGACGAGATAGAGAAACAAATATAAATGAACATATATATATATATATATACAGACTGTTTCATGGATTCGATGGGTGGCTGGACGGGTAGATAGATAGACATGTGAATGAAGGATTCTGAAGGATATAGGTAGATGGACAAACAACAAACCCACGTATATAGAAATGCCAGATGAAGGTAAGATAGAGAGAGATCCATCGGTAAGAGTAGATGTGGTAGAAAATCTAGGTAGGCAAGTAGAGATGGACGCACATACAGATTCTAGATACATAGATAAATGGACTGACAAGTAGATGATGAAATCGGTAGATCAACAAATGGGCAGGCAGATAGGCAGAAGACTTAGGTAGATGTCATAGATAGCAGGATAGAGAGGTAGAAAGATGGATAGTCTCTTGGAAAGAAGGATAGATAAAGAAAACCGATAGATAACGGTTGGTCCATAAATATCAATAGATACGGGCAGATACTGATACGTATCCACAATATCTAGATGTGAATAGACAGGAGGAGATGGATAGAGATGAAGAGATGCATCCATAGAAACACTGCCAGGAAAATAGGAGGTTAGTTATATGCTTAGATAGACAGGTAGGTGCGTAAATAGACATCAGACTCAGGTAAATTGATGGATGATAGGCAGATAGATAGAAAGAAAGAAAGATAGATAGCTAGACAGACAGACAGATGGACAGATAGATTAACAGATAGATGTAGAATCCACAATCACATGACTAATTCAAGACTAAATAACTAAAAAGGTAGATAAACACACAATTGAATACATAATTGATTTCATGTATGCACATGCACACACACATATATATATATATATATGTATCTATGTACATATATATATATATATTTATTTGTATATGCATGTATATAGATATGTATGTATATGCATCGATGAATGTACAGAGCGAAATAAACAACAAATCGATAGACAAACACAGATTTTGCAGCAATAAAGGGATAGATATATAGATATATGGATTTGTATGTAAGCATGTAATGCAATGCAATGTAATGTAATGTAATGGCATGTAACGTAACGCAATGTAATGTAATGAGGTGGAACGTAATGTAATGTAATGTAATGTAATGTAACGTAATGTTATGTATGTATGTATGGATGGATGAATAGATAAATGGATGGATGGATGGATGGATGGATGGATGGATGGATGGATGGATGGATGGAAAGGCATTAATCAATGAATGAATAAATAGATGGATGGATGGATGGATGGATGGATGGATGGGCTGGCTGGCTGGATGGCTGGCTGGATGGCTGGCTGGCTGGCTGGATGGATGGATGGACGGATGGACGGACGGATGGACTGACGGACGGATGGATGGATGGATGGACGGATATATTTATTTATATCTAAATATTTAGACCGAGAAAATCAATTGAGATGGATAGATACGGACAGAAAAAGATTGATATTATCGAAATCTAGATATGGACAGACAGACGAAGATGGACTGGAAATTAATTTCACGGACACATGGATAGAGCGACTGCTCGGTATAGACAGATGAGCAGATCTGTAGAAAGATGAGCAGATGAGCAGATCAATAGACTGAAGACTTGGGTGGATAGATAGAGAGGCTGTGGTGTGAGAAGCACCGTAACTTTCTTCAGCGCCTCCCGGGTGTATCCCGTTGATTCACTGAGTGCTTTCCGTGTCATCTCAAGCCTTGGACAGGTCATTGGAAATGTCAAGCCACAATTGGTGCGCCGGGGTGGACGTGGGGGATCAAGTAGACACAAGATGCAAGAGTCGCAAGTTGCATTCCACAGCGATGAGGTTGGAATCCAACTCTGCATTCTTTAACTCGAACTTGGAAACCCAACTGGTTTATTTTGGTGTTTGTCAACTCTATCGTCAACATACTTGCAAGATTTCGCAAATCAGCAGTGCAAATATGAACAGCCAGTTTGAATTAACACCCGAAGACAAATGGTGGCACCTTCTATTGCCCAGCCCAACGTATTGAATTCAGATCGAGATGATTCTTGATGACAGCTCATTATGTTGTGGAGACTTGATACATTTAATGTGGTGATGTGCACAACTTGTACGACCAGGCACCGGCCAACAACATCTTTTTTTTGATTCATTGAGTGGAGATAACTGTGTGCTTTAAGTTTATTTTCTATGCAAGTGACAATGATCAGCATATTTGTCACGCATAGTCTGCCGACCGGAAATCACAAAGTTTGATTAGTGTACCGAGTTTCGAAATTATTTGGTTTGGACACTTCCTTTGTTGAACGACAAGTACTATTACTACTAGTACTACCTACCATTACCACTACCACTACTACTACTACTGCTGCTGCTGCTGCTACTGCTACTACTCCCATTCCTATTCCTCTTCCTATTCCTGTTCCTGTTACTATTACTATTACTACTACTTACATTGCATGCATCTGATTCAGGTGACGATGATGGCTTTTGAGAATGAGCTCGGCGTGCAAGCTCCGGTCGGATTTTGGGATCCTGCAGGCAGGATGATCAGCCATGATCAGCCAACATAAACTTTGTTCCCTTCAGACATTTTCAGACATTTACTGTAGAGGCTGTATAGGTTTTCAAAAGTTTTCAAAGCACATCAGATTCAAATGTTTTAACGTGTCGATGTTTGATCTGAAAGGATTCACTGCTGATGGAAGTGTGGAGAACTTCAAGAGGCGAAGGCAAACTGAGCTCAAGCATGGCCGCATCTCAATGCTCGCAACGATGGGCTACATTACTCCAGAGATCACAGGCGGCGGAATCATCATCATCATCATCATCATCATCATCATCATCATCATCATCATCATCATCATCATCATCATCATCAT
>VSDK01001662.1:152784-202784 GCA_009767595.1 Symbiodinium kawagutii | reverse complement strand
TACATCTACACATGCAGATAAAGACATACACGCAAATGGAGGGACATATATTTTCATGCATCTGCACACTGACACTTAGCACACTGCCTTACGCTACATTCGTTGCATTACATGGATTGCACGTGTTCCATACATAACAGACACCATACATGCGTACGGACATACAGACAGTGTCCGCATACATTTATGAATCATTCATGAAAACATGCGCATGCGGACATACATAGCGGCAAATACCAGGATATGAAATTTCATTCCTTTAAATGCATGAGTTACGCTGCCTTCATTAAATGTGCTGCGCGCACTCATTACAAGGCACTCCTTTCAGACACATGACATGAATGAAATGGAAGACACAAGGGATACCGACCTGGCTACATACACACAGACCATCACACAGACATGGAGACGGGTACGCATGCACGTACATTTGTACATGTTGTACTCGTCAACACGCACATGAGTACGTACATGTGACAAATGTACATACATCACCGTTACATTAGACTCTCTGGCAGTACCTTACATGTCATTGCACTCGTGGATGTGACCGTTCATGTGCAACTGCGCCATGAGTAGAGCTTGTACTGTATCGTAGCTGGTTGGTATATTTGCGAATCCATGAACATTTCATCGCATTGCATTACAATGCGTAGAATACATGGCACTGCATGTCATAGCACTGCGTCAGATTATATTGCATCGCGTTGGGCTACGTCAAGTTAAATTGGATCCCACTAGTGTCAAACACAGTTCATTGCCTTACATTCATCTACACTTACCAACCTACATTCAAATGCAACCATTCTACTGCAGTACATCAACAGCAATCAAGCTTTTTTCCGTAAAGGATAGCACTCCCCAACATAGCAAGAAAAAGTGGATCACATTAAGGTCCGTTTTGTGGAGCCTGCGTGGCAGATCAAATTATCACCCCTTTTGGTCAAATAACCAACTGGTCAAACTCACAGCAGTGGCCCGTGGTCCGTCAAAAAGGGTAGATGACTTGTAGGAGTCTAGGGGGAAAGGGGCAAACAACACCCAAGAGGAAAAACATGCCGGTGGAGCATGCACTGACAAGCAGGTCAAGGTCACATGTCAGTAGATCAACCTGAATATATTGATCTAGATGTCAAGATTTTGCCACTTGTCGGTACACATGTTGGGAGAATTACTCTCATGGATTTTTGCGGATAGATCCCCGATCTTGTCTCCATCTATCCCATTTGCGGGAAGGATAGTTCGACGTGATCAAAGTAAGTCCTTGGCTAGAAAAAACAAATAAGCAATTCATAAGAACCTTTTGTCCCAGCAGCTGTTCATCAAACACTCTTACACAGGGTTTTGGAGTAAATCACAGAATCGAAAAAATCAGGATTAGTTCCAGAACATAATTACACATGCGGGAGTCGTGCAAAAAGTCGTTGTAAGGAGTTTTGCTTTCGATATGTCATACATCTACGGTTCGCAAAACTTTTTTCCGAAAAATCGAAAAACAGTTGTTTCCGAAAGTTTTTGCAAAAACCTGTTGTGTCACGTATTGTAACAACAAATGTTTTTCAGTGCGAGTCAAAAGCTTTTCAGCGGTACAGGTTCCCCTCTGGGAAGATAAGCCTAAGGCAATGTATATAAGCCCGGATAGATGGTCAACGTTTTGAAACATGTCGTGAAGGCCGGGAAATTTCGCGAAGGAGGAAACGAAAACAAGGATAGCAAAGTGCACCGTCCTATTAGGCGAAAACTGTTCGGGGAGATTGCCAGATGGACAGATGAGATGTGTGAAGAAAAGGTGAGCAAAGGCAGAATCATTGCTACTTAGTAGTTTGATTGCAAAGCTAAGACTGTGTTACCCATGGCTGATGTGCTTACTTCTAGCACGCATATCTGGACCAGATTTTAAATTTGTAAAAGTTATCCATGGAGATCGCGAACGACGCCAAAGAGTTTAGAGCAACGCGCGCGTCGACCGCAGTAGATTGAATAGATCTTTTCTGGGCACAATGAGCACTGCGCATGCTTGCCGCTTGCAGGACGGCTTGACCGGAAGTGCATGGGGCGATTGGGCGAATTACACTGCTTCGCCTTTGCGCGCCTTTGAGAATGAACTCGGCGTGCAAGCTCCAGTGGGTTTCTGGGATCCAGCAGGACACTGAGCCAACTTTGTTTTCTTGTAGACATCATTAGTCGACGTTGCAAATATGTGTATCTCATGTTTTCAAAACATTACCATAGCATATTTTGTCGACGATGTTGTCATTTTGGAACAACGGGAAGGATTCACAGCTGATGGAAGTGTGGAGAACTTCAAGCGAAGAAGGCAGACTGAGATCAAACATGGACGTATCTCGATGCTTGCAACGATGGGATACATCACGCCAGAGATCACAGGCGCGGTGTGTCAAACTGACCAAACAATTTTACATTAACATGTTGACATTTTTGTTTTGGTTGAACACGTTAATCACACATGAAACGTTTGATGTTTCTGGCAAACAACTTAACATGCTTTTACCACAAAAACTCAGCACCGTTGAGGTAAATTCCCTGGATATCTCTCTCCATCTGCCGGTTTGAAGTTCGCCGATGTGCCTAATGGTCTTGCGGCAATTTCCAAAGTGCCAGCAGCCGGTTGGGGCCAAATCTTGGCGTACATGGCCTTCTGCGAGGTTTCTCAGGATCAGTCTGCTGGAACTCCTGCTGCCGCCGGAGACTTTGGATTCAAGGTGTTGACTTCTTCTGATCCGGCAGAGAAGACTAAGAAGCTCAGTGCTGAGTTGGCCAACGGCAGATTGGCCATGATGGCTATCATTGGAATGTTCTTCCAGGCAGCAACATTGCAACAAGTCAACAGTGATTCGCTTGTGGTATTCACATGTACTTAGATGAAATGCATACATGACACACACACACACAAATGACATACATTCCAGACACACACACACACATATCACACGCGCATTGCATGCAATACACACATGACATAGATTACACATGTTGGACACATGACACACGCACAAGTATATTTGATTTGGATGTATTGAATACATTGAATCGCAGAAACTACAATGCATGCATGAATACACTACATTGCATTGCATTGCGTTACAACACAATACGTTACAACACACATAGATACGTGATCATACATGACTGTTACATGTCTACAGACATACATGACTACAGACATACATGACTACAGACATGCATGACTACAGACATACATGACTACAGACACACATGACTACATGACTACGGACATACATGACTACGGACACCCTATACATACCAAATATGATCAAGTACACCTATGCGCACAATATAGATATTTCATGCACTACACACACTACATAGATTACATAATCGGCATGCATTTCACACGCATTGCATACGCTTCACACTCTAGACACATGAGACAAACATTGGACCCCCGGCGTGAAATACATTCCTCAGACCGGATGCACAAACTTACACTCAATTGTATACATACGGATGTACGCAGGTACCCACAATACATGTACTGTAACCATATCAATATACATCTACACATGCAGATAAAGACATACACGCAAGCGGAGGCACATATATTTACATGCATCTGCACACTGACACTTAGCACACTGCCTTACGCTACATTCGTTGCATTACATGGATTGCACGTGTTCCATACATAGCAGACACCATACATGCTTACGGACATACAGACAGTGTCCGCATACATTTATGAATCATTCATGAAAACATGTGCATGTGGACATACATAGCGGCAAATACCAGGATATGATTTTTATTCCCTTTCATGCATGAGTTGCGCTGCCTTCATGAAATCTGCTGCGCGTACTCTTTACACGGCGTCCCTTTCAGACACATGACATGAATGAAATGGAAGACACAAGGGATACCTACCTGGCTACGTACACACAGACCATCACACAGACATGGACACAGGTACGCATGTACGTACATTTGTACATGTTGTACTCGTCAACACGCACATGCGTACGTACATGTGACAAATGTACCTACATCACCGTTACATCAGACTCTTTGCCAGTACCTTACATGTCATTGCACTCGTGGATGTGACCGTTCATGTGCAACTGCGCGAACATTTCATTGCATTGCATTACGATGCGTAGAATACATGGCACTGCATGTCATAGTACTGCATCAGACTATATTGCATCGCGTTGGGTTACGTCAAGTTAAATTGGGGCCAACTAGTGTCAAACACAGTTCATTGCCTTACATTCATCTACACGTACCAACCTACATTCAAATGCCGCCATTCTACTGCAGTACATCAACAGCAATCAAGTTTTCTTCCGTAAAGGATAGCACTCCCCAACATATCAAGAAAAAGTTGATCACATTAAGGTCCGTTTTGTGTAGCCTGCGTGGCAGATCAAATTATCACCCCTTTTGGTAAAATAACCAACTAGTCAAACTCACAGCAGTGGCCCGTGGTCCGTCAAAAAGGGTAGATGACTTGTAGGAGTCTAAGGGGAAAGGGGCAAACAACACCCAAGAAGAAAAACATGCCGGTGGAGCATGCACTGACAAGCAGGTCAAGGTCAAATGTCAGTAGATCAATCTGAATATATTGATCTAGATGTCAAGATTTTGCCACTTGTCAGTACATATGTTGGGAGAATTACTCTCATGGATTTTTGCGGATAGATCCCCAATCTTGTCTCCAGCTATCTCATTTGCGGGAAGGATTGTTCGATGTGATCAAAGTAAGTCGTTGGCTAGACAAAAACGAATAAGCAAATCATAAGAACGCTTTGTCCCAGCAGCTGCTCATCAAACACTCTTACACAGGGTTTCGGAATAAATCACCGAATCGAAAATTTTCGGGATGAGTTCCAAAATCAAATTGCATGCGCGGGAGTGGTGCGCAAAGTTCTTCTAAGAAGTTTTGCTTTCAATGGCCGGTCTTGCCATGAATCTACGGTTCGCAAAACTTGGTTTCTCGAAAAAAACGAAAACATTTTTTCCCCCAAAATTGCGAAAACCTGTTGTCTCACGTATTGTAACAGCAAATGTTTTTCAGTGCGAGTCAAAAGCTTTTCAGCGGTACAGGTTCCCCTCTGGGAAGATAAGCCTAAGGCAATGTAAGCCCGGATAGATGGTCAACGTTTTGAAACATGTCGTGAAGGCCGGGAAATTTCGCGAAGGAGGAAACGAAAACAAGGATAGCAAAGTGCACCGTCCTATTAGGCGAAAACTGTTTGGGGAGAGTGCCAGATGGACAGATGAGATGTGTGAAGAAAAGGTGAGCAAAGGCAGAATCATTGCTACTTAGTAGTTTGATTGCAAAGCTAAGACTGTGTTACCCATGGCTGACGTGCTTACTTCTAGCACGCATATCTGGACCAGATTTTAAATTTGTGAAAGTTATCCATGGAGATCGCGAACGACGCCAAAGAGCTTAGAGCAACGCGCGCGTCGACTGCAGTAGATTGAATAGATCTTTTCTGGGCACAATGAACGCTGCGCATGCTTGCCGCTTGCAGGACGGCTTGACCGGAAGTGCATGGGGCGATTGGGCGAATTACACCGCTTCGCCTTTGCGTGCCTTTGAGAATGAACTCGGCGTGCAAGCTCCGGTGGGTTTCTGGGACCCAGCAGGACGCTGAGCCAAGTTTGTTTTCTTGTAGACATCATTAGTCGATGTTGCAAATATGTGCATCTCATGTTTTCAGAACATTGCCATAGAACATTTTGTCGACGATGTTGTCATTTTGGAACAACGGGAAGGATTCACAGCTGATGGAAGTGTGGAGAACTTCAAGCGAAGAAGGCAAACTGAGATCAAACATGGACGCATCTCGATGCTTGCAACGATGGGATACATCACGCCAGAGATCACAGGCGCGGTGTGTCAAACTGACCAAACAATTTTACATTAACATGTTGACATTTTTGTTTTGGTTGAACACGTTAATCACACATGAAACGTTTGATGTTTCTGGCAAACAACTTAACATGCTTTGACCACAAAAACTCAGCACCGTTGAGGTAAATTCCCTGGATATCTCTCTCCATCTGCCGGTTTGAAGTTCGCCGATGTGCCTAATGGTCTTGCGGCAATTTCCAAAGTGCCAGCAGCCGGTTGGGGCCAAATCTTGGCGTACATGGCCTTCTGCGAGGTTTCTCAGGATCAGTCTGCTGGAACTCCTGCTGCCGCCGGAGACTTTGGATTCAAGGTGTTGACTTCTTCGGATCCGGCAGAGAAGACCAAGAAGCTCAGTGCTGAGTTGGCCAACGGCAGATTGGCCATGATGGCTATCATTGGAATGTTCTTCCAGGCAGCAACATTGCAACAAGTCAACAGTGATTCGCTTGTGGTATTCACATGTACTTAGATGAAATGCATACATGACACACACACACAAGACACACCAGACACACAAAATACACAAGATACACAAGACACACCAGACACACAAGACACACAAGACACAGAGGACACACAAAACACAAAAGACACACAAACCACACAAGACACACACACACACAAGACACACGCAAGACACACACACACAAAACACGCACAAAACACGCACAAAACACGCACGCACAGACACAAATGGCATATATTCCACACACGCGACGTACATGATACACACAGACATACCCATTGCATGCAATACACATGACATAGATTAGACATGTTAGACGCATGACACACACACGTATCTTCGATTGGGATGTATTGCATACATTGAATCGCATAAGCTGCAATGCATGCATGCTTGCATGCATGCCTTACATCGCATTGAGTTACAACAGAAAAAGTTACAGCACACATACATACATGATGACTGTCACATGACTACTGACATGCATGACTGCGGTCATACATGACTGCGGACATCCTACATATACCTAATATGATCAGGTAAACCCATGCACACAAAACACACATTTCATGCACTACACACACTACATAGATTACATAATCGACATGCATTTCACACGCATTGCATACGTTAACACTCTAGATACATGAAACAAACATTTGACCGCCGGCCTGAAATACATTCTTCAGACCGGATGCACACACTTACATTCAATTGCGTACATACGGATATACACAGGTACCCACAAGGCATGTAATCATATTAATATACATCTACACATGCAGATCAAGACATACACGCAAATGGAGGGACATATATTTGCATGCATTTGCACACCGACACTTAACACACTACCTACACTACATTTGTTGCATTACATGGATTGCACGTGCTGCATACAGAACAGGCCCCATACATGCGTATGGACATACAGACAGTGTCCGCATATATTTATGAATCATTCATGAAAACATGTGCATGTGGACATACATAGCGGCAAATATCAGGACATGAAATTACATCTTCATTACATGCATGAATTACGCTGCCTACATTAAACCAATGCCCGCACTCATTACACGCCACTCCTTTCAGACACATAACATGAATGAAATGGAAGATATAAGGGATACCTACCTACCTGCCTGCGGACATGGACACGGGATGACACGGGCACGCGTGTACGTACATGCGTACATTTTGTACTCGTCAACACTTTCATGCGTACATACATATACGACAAAGGTTCATGCATCACCGTTATATTTAGACTATTTGGCAGTACCTTACATTTCATTGCACTCGTGGACGTGAAGTTTTTCATGGACCACTGCGCCATGAGTAAGGCGTGTATCCTAGCTGGTTGGTATATCTGTAAATCCATGACCATTTCATTGCATTGCGTTGCAATGCGTAGAATACATGGCACTGCATGTCACAGTATTGCGTCAGATTGGGTCAGTCAAGTTAAATTGGATCCCATTAGTGTAAAGCACACTTCACTGCCTTTGATTCATCTAGACCTACCAAAATACATGCAAAGCAACCGTTCTACTGCATTGCATCAACAGGAATCAAGTTCTTTTCTGCAAAGGATAGCACGCGCCAACATATCCAGAAAAAGTGGATCGCATTTAGATCCGTTTTGTGTAGCCTGCGTGGCGGATTAAATTATCACACCTTTTTGTGACCTTGTCGGCTATTCAAACTCATAGCAGTGGCCCGTGGTCCGTCAAAAAGGGTAGAAAGGGGCGAACAACACCGAAGAGGAAAAATATGACACTACTGGAGCATGCAGTGATAACAAGGTCGAGGTCAAATGTCAGTAGATCAATCTGAATATATTGATCTAGATGTCAAGATTTTGCCACTTGTCAGTACATATGTTGGGAAAATTACTCTCATGGATTTTTGCGGATAGATCCCCAATCTTGTCTCCAGCTATCTCATTTGCGGGAAGGATTGTTCGATGTGATCAAAGTAAGTCGTTGGCTAGACAAAAACAAATAAGCAAATCATAAGAACGCTTTGTCCCAGCAGCTGCTCATCAAACACTCTTACACAGGGTTATGGAATAAATCACAGAATCGGAAACATTTCAGGATGAGTTCCTAAATTCAGTTATATACATTCGCGGAAAAAATGGCCCTTCGAAGGAGTCTTACTTTCGATGGCCTTTCATGTCATGAATCTACGGTTCGGCGAAAAAACATGTTTTGGCAATTTTTTTTGCAAAAACTAGTTGTGTAACGTATTGTAACAGCAAATGTTTTTCATTGCGAGTCCAAACTTTTCAGCGGCACGGTTTCCGCGTTGAGATTCTCGGAAGATAAACCCGAGGCAATGTAAGCCCTGATGGATGGTCAACGTTTTGAAATATTTCGCGAAAGTTGGCAAACAATTCCTACAGCGGAAACGAAAACAAGGATAGCAAAGTGCACCGCCCTATTATAGGCGAAAACTGTTTGGAGAGATTGCCAGATGGACAGATGAGATGTCTGAAGAAAAGGTGAGCAAAGGCAGAATCATTGCTACTTAGTAGTTTGGCTCCAAAGCTAGGACTGTGTTACCCATGGCTGACGTGCTTACTTGTAGCGCGCATATCTGGACCAGATTTTAAATTTGTGAAAGTTATCCATGGAGATCGCGAACGATGCCAAAGAGTTTAGAGCAACGCGCGTGTCAACCGCAGTAGACTGAATAGATCTTTCTTGGGCGCGAAGAACACTGCGCATGCTTACCGCATGCAGGACGGCCTGACCGGAAGTGCATGGGGCGATTGGGCGAATTACACCGCTTCGCCTTTGCGTGCCTTTGAGAATGAACTCGGCGTGCAAGCTCCAGTGGGTTTCTGGGATCCAGCAGGACACTGAGCCAAGTTTGTTTTTTTGTAGACATCATTAGTCGATGTTGCAAATATGTGTATCTCATGTTTTCAAAACATTACCATAGAACATTTTGTCGACGATGTTGTCATTTTGGAACAACGGGAAGGATTCACAGCTGATGGAAGTGTGGAGAACTTCAAGCGAAGAAGGCAAACTGAGATCAAACATGGACGCATCTCGATGCTTGCAACGATGGGATACATCACGCCAGAGATCACAGGCGCGGTGTGTCAAACTGACCAAACAGTTTTACATGAACATGTTGACATTTTTGATTTGGTTAAACATGTTAATCACACATGAGACGTTTGATGTTTCTAGCAAACAATTTAACATGTTTTTACCATTAAAACTCAGCACCGCTGAGGTAAATTCCCTGGATATCTCTCTCCATCTGCCGGCTTGAAGTTCGCCGATGTGCCTAATGGTCTTGCAGCAATTTCCAAAGTGCCAGCAGCCGGTTGGGGCCAAATCTTGGCATACATGGCCTTCTGCGAGGTTTCTCAGGATCAGTCTGCTGGAACTCCTGCTGCCGCCGGAGACTTTGGATTCAAGGTGTTGACTTCTTCGGATCCGGCAGAGAAGACCAAGAAGCTCAGTGCTGAGTTGGCCAACGGCAGATTGGCCATGATGGCTATCATTGGAATGTTCTTCCAGGCAGCAACATTGCAACAAATCAACAGTGATTCGCTTGTGGTATTCACATGTACTTACCTGAAATGCATACATGACGCACCAGACACACGAGACACACACAGACAAATGAAATACATTCCACAATATTCCACACACACATATCGCACACGCTACGCCCATTGCAGGCAATACACACATGGCATAGACTGAACTAGTTGGACACATGACACACACCTCACAAAACGTAGCTGAAAGTAGTTGCATCCCTTGTACTTTAGTACGTTCCGGGCCAGTGTTTCTTTCAGTTAATTCGTCGGTTTCAATCTTCGTTGTCAATTCCCCCCTCCGAGGTTCATTCCCACCCAGGTCCCCTCCCTATCCTATTTGCGTTATGTTAGTTATTTTTGTTTATCCAAATAAATCCATTTATTCATTTGTTTGTCATTTTCCTATCCCTGGATAGATCTATGTATCTATCTATCTATCTATCTATCTATCTATCTATCTATCTATCTATCTATCATTCTATCCTTTTGCCTCTCTATTTGTCTATCTATTTGTTTTGCATTGTTTTTCCACATTTGTTTTTCTATCTATGTCTCTCTGTATATCTGTCAATCTATTTGTCTTCCTGTCAATCTGTTTGTCTATCTGCGTATCTACCTATCTACGTATCTACCTATCTACCTATCTATCTATCTATCTATCTATCTATCTATCTATCTATCTATCTGTGCATCTGTCTATCTGTGCATCTGTCTATCTGTGCATCTGTCTATCTGTCTCTGTCTCTGTCTCTTTGTCTGTCTATCTATCTGTCTGTCTATCTATCTGTCTGTCTGTCTGTCCGTCCGTCCGTCCGTCCGTCTGTCTGTTTGTCTGTCTGTCTGTCTGTCTGCCTGTCTGTCTGTCTGCCTGTCTGTCTGTCTGCCTGTCTGTCTGTCTGCCTGTCTGTCTGTCTGCCTGTCTGTCTGTCTGCCTGTCTGTCTGTCTGCCTGTCTGTCTGTCTGCCTGTCTGTCTGTCTGCCTGTCTGTCTGTCTGCCTGTCTGTCTGTCTGCCTGTCTGTCTGTCTGCCTGTCTGTCTGTCTGTCTGTCTGTCTGTCTGTCTGTCTGTCTGTATCTGTCTCTCTATCTCTCATCTATCTATCTATCCATCTATCTATCTATTCATCCATCTATCTATCCATCCATCCATCTATCTATCTATCTTTCTATCTATCTATCCATCTATCTATCTATCTGTCTGTTTGTCTATGCATCTATCTATCTATCTATCTGTCTGTTTGTCTATCTATCTATCTGTCTGTCTATCTATCTATCTATCTATCTGTCTGTCTGTCTGTCTGTCTGTCTTTCTGTCTTTCTGTCTTTCTGTCTTTCTGTCTTTCTGTCTTTCTGTCTTTCTCTATCAGTCTATCAGTCTATCTGTCCGTAGGTCTGTCCGTCCGTCCATCGATCTATCTATCTGTCTTTCTATCTATCTATCTATCTATCTTTCTTAGCCACCTTATCCATTTTCGCTGCGTTGCATCTATCTATCATCTGTCTTCTCTGACCTACCTTATATCTCAAGTGTGCGTATAAATAACGTGCAAGACTCACTCAGAGCGTATAGTGGTGCATCAACAAGGTGTATGATGTTGACTGGTCCCGTACAGCTTTATCTTCGGACTGATTTGCAGAGCATTTGTAATTAGCGTTATGCCTGAAATACATTTATGATTTCAGACCATAGACACACACATACACACTTGCACACTCAATTGCATACATACGGATATGCAAGGGCAAAGGTACATACAACGCACGTAGACATATTATACATGTACACATACAGAGAGATAAATACACGCACTCACACACACACACACATACACACACGCAAATGCAGGGACATATTATATTTGTATGCGTGTGCACACCGACACTTAACACACACTATCTACACTACATTTGTTGCATTACATGTATTACACGTGTTGCATACATAACGGACAGCGTACATACGTACGTGCATACAGACAGTGTCCGCCTACATACATCAAACATGCATGTGGACGCACATTGTGAACATAGCCGCAAATAGCAGAATATGAAGTATCAGTCCACTACATGCGTGAGTTACGCTGCCGACATTAAATCCACTACACACAGTTTTTGCATGGCACACCTTTCAGACGCACAACATACATGACATGGATGACGCAAGCGATACCTACCTACCTGCCTGCCTTCACACACAGACATGTACACTGGTACGCATGTACGTACATACATGCAAATTCAACGTGTACCTGGGTACGTACAGATGATAAAGGTGTATACATAACCATTACATTAGACTCTTGCAGTACCTCACATTTTATTGCACTCATGGATGTGACGGATCAATGTGCCCCTTGCCATGAGTCGAGTGTGTATCGCAGCTGGTATATGTGTGAATCCATGACCATTTCATTGCATTGCGTTTCAATGCGTAGAATACATGGCATGTCATATTGCATCGCGTTGGGTTACGTCAAGTTAAATTGGATCCCACTAGTGTAAAGCACAGTTCATTGCCTTACATTCATCTACACTTACCAACCTACATTCAAATGCAACCAATCTACTGCGTTACATAACAGTAATCAAGTATTTTTCCGTAAAGGGTAGCGCTCCCCAACATATCAAGAAAAAGTGGATCACATCAAGGTCCGTTTTGTGTAGCCTGGGTGGCGGATCAAATTATCACCCCTTTTGGTGAAATAATCAATTTTAACTCAGAGCAGTGGTCGTGGTCCGTCAAAATGGGTGGATGATTTGTAGAAGTCTAGGGGGAAAGGGGCGAACAACACCCAAGAGGAAAGACATGCCGGTGGAGCATGCAGTGACAACCAGGTTGATGTCACATGTGAGTATATCAATCCGAATATATTGATCTAGATGTCAAGATTTTGCCACTTGTCGGTAGGTATGTTGGGAGAATAGCTCTCATGGCTTTTTGCGGATAGATCCGCGATCTTGTCTACATCTATCCCATTTGCAGGAAGGATAGTTCGATGTGATCAAAGTAAGTCGTTGGCTGGGAAAAACAAATAAGCAATTTATAAGAACGTTTTTTCCCAGCAGCTGTTCATCAAACACTCTTACAAAGGACTATGAAAAAAATCAGATGCGGAAAATATCAGGATAAGTTCCAGAATATAGTTGCACATGCGGGAGTCGTGCAAAAAGTTCTTCTAAGGAGTTTTGCTTTCGATGGCCGTTCATGTCATGAATCTACGGTTCGCAAAACTTGTTTTTTTCAAAAGGCGAAAAAAACATATATTTTGGCAAAAGTTTTTGCGAAAACCTGTTGTGTCACGTATTGTAACAGCAAATGTTTATCAACGCGAGTCCAATCTTTTCAGCAGCACAGGTTCCCCCCTGAGACTCTGGGAATATAAACCCAAGGCAATGCAAGTCCTGATGGATGGTCAACGTTTTGAATTCTTTCGCGAAAGTTTGCAACTATTTGTGAAGGCCGAAGCGAAAGCAAAGATAGCAGAGTGCACCATCCTATTAGGCGAAAACTGTTTGGGGAGATCGCCAGATGGACAGATGAGATGTGTGAAGAGAAGGTGAGCAAAGGCAGAATCATTGTTAATTTGAGGCTTGATTGCCAAGGTAGCACATGGTTGCCTGTGGTTGACATAGCTAAGGATAGCAGAGGCAGAATCATTGTTAATTTGTAGTTTGACTGCCAATGTAGCCCATGGTTACCCATGGCTGACGTGCTTGCTTCTAGCACGCGTGTCTGGGCCAGATTTAAACGCGTGAAAATTACCCATGGGGACCGCGCGCGACGGATATTCCTGGGCTAAAGAACTGAGATCAACGCACATGTCAGCCGCAGTGTATTGAATGGATCTTTTTGGGCGCGAAGAACACGGCGCATGCTTGCCGCTTGCAGGACGGCCTGACCGGAAGCGCATGGGGCGATTGGGCGAATTACACCGCTTCGCCTTTGCGTGCCTTTGAGAATGAACTCGGCGTGCAAGCTCCAGTGGGTTTCTGGGATCCAGCAGGACACTGAGCCAAGTTTGTTTTCTTGTAGACATCATTAGTCGATGTTGTAAATATGTGTTAATCATGTTTTCAAAACATTGCCATAACATATTTTGTTGACGATGTTGTAATTTTGATTTCTTTTGGAACAACTTGAAGGATTCACAGCTGATGGAAGTGTGGAGAACTTCAAGCGAAGAAGGCAAACTGAGATCAAACATGGACGCATCTCGATGCTTGCAACGATGGGATACATCACGCCAGAGATCACAGGCGCGGTGTGTCAAACTGACCAAACAGTTTTACATTAATATGTTGACATTTTTGTTTTGGTTGAACACGTTAATCACACATGAAACGTTTGATGTTTCTGGCAAACAACTTAACATGCTTTTACCACAAAAACTCAGCGCCGCTGAGGTAAATTCCCTGGATATCTCTCTCCATCTGCCGGCTTGAAGTTCGCCGATGTGCCTAACGGTCTTGCAGCAATTTCCAAAGTGCCAGCAGCCGGTTGGGGCCAAATCTTGGCATACATGGCCTTCTGCGAGGTTTCTCAGGATCAGTCTGCTGGAACTCCTGCTGCCGCCGGAGACTTTGGATTCAAGGTGTTGACTTCTTCGGATCCGGCAGAGAAGACCAAGAAGCTCAGTGCTGAGTTGGCCAACGGCAGATTGGCCATGATGGCTATCATTGGAATGTTCTTCCAGGCAGCAACATTGCAACAAATCAACAGTGATTCGCTTGTGGTATTCACATGTACTTACCTGAAATGCATACATGACGCACCAGGCACACACATATCACACACGCTACACCCATTGCATGCAACCATGGTTTTGTCTAAGCAACTCCTGGCCTGCACATCCAAGTAGGGCTCACCCATCCCAAATGTTGGTTTAGTGCAGGGTCATGGCTGATGTGAACAGCGCCAGATGGTTTGGCAGCACCCCAGGGATTGAGATTCAGTGCAGCTGATAGTGGTGATAGTCATAGTTGATGAGTGGAATTCAAAATTTGCAAACCGCAGGGGATGATGCTTCAGAAGCGAGGCAACATTTTGGGCAATCATTTTCAACAACAATATTTTGAAAAATGAGTAGAGGAAGATCCAGTTGTTAGTAAGCCCTCTATGTTTGAGCAATTCACAACAGCTATGCTAATTCCAAAGTTATGATGGTATCGACCATTAATCCAAGTCAATGGTGGATTTTACTCCCAAATTCCCCGTGAAACATGGATCCTAAGCATCACACACGCCCCGTTGTTCCAAAAGCTGCTCAGGATCGTGCTGGGTATACTGTAGTGGCTTTCGGTTTCAGCCGGGAAGCCATGTTGTAGGCCACTATGTAAGATCTGTGGCAAGGTTCATTGATGTACGGTGTACCTTTCAGGGTCACCTGATTACCAAAATCTGTAATCCACCTATACACTATTTTCATAAAGAACTCTTGGGCGTAAAACGTAGCTAGCGCTGCTTCTCTTCCTTGCTTCCCCGACAGCAGATGTCCCGAAGAGATAGCGGTTCAAAGACCGACACCGGCCTTACTCGGTGGTAATCAGCACTGGGTTCATGAGGGTTATCTAACCAAACATGATTGCAGATCATTATTACATTTACACACACACACATATATATATATATATCTATTTATGTAGATTCAGAGAGACAGACAGGCTCAACACTCAGTAGCTACTTAATGGCTGCTAGGTGGTTTGCGGCATGACATTAACTACACATGCTAGACACATGACACACATGTATATCTGAATTAGATGTATTGCGCCTGCACGCATGCTTACGTTAAATCGCGTTGCATTCCAGCATAATACACTACATCACTTTACTTGCACACCTACATGCATGATCATACATTACTGAAGACATACATGACTACAGACACCCTACACATACATAATATGATCAAGTACACTCATGCAGACGATATAAGCATTTCCATGCGCTAAACATTTCATACATTACATAGTCGACATGCATTCCACACATACACATCGCATACGTTGTGAGCTCTGGATACATGAAGCAAACATTGGACGCACGTCGCCTCAAACACATTCATGATTTCAACCCGTATCACATAGTTACGCACTCAATTGCATACATACGGATATACACTTGTACATACAACATCCTTAAACACATTAGTCTACATGTACACATGCAGGTGGATAAATACACAAGCAAATGTAGGGACATATATTTACACGCATTTGCACACCGACACTTAATGCACTACCTGCACTATACTTATTGTACTGCATGGACTACGCGTGTTACATGCAACAAAACAGACACCATACGTACGTACATACAGATAGTGTTTGCATACATCATCCATGAAAACATGTGCATGTGCACACACATAGCGGCAAATACCAGGGGATGAAATATCATTCCTTATCAAAATCCAAAAGCTTTACTCTATAGGGCTGGGAAACCCAGGAAACCGTACGACGTAAAGCAACGTCACAAAAAATGCACAAAACTGCGCATTACAACACGCAAATGCCAACACAAAGCAAACGCAAAGAAAATACAAAGCAAACGCAAAGCAAACGCAAAGAAAACGCAAAGCAAACGCAAAGCAAAAACACAAAGCAAACGCAAAGTAAACGCAAAGCAATCGCAAAGCAAACGCAGAGCAATCGCAAAGCAATCGCAAAGCAAACGCAAAGCAAACAGAAAGCAAACAGAAAGCAAACAGAAAGCAATCTCAAAGCAATAGCAACGCAAAACTAGGAAGCATGGAGACATGTGAACTCCACTTACAATCAAGTCCTCTTGCCAGCCGCTGCAGGCAGCAAACCTGTTTTGCTATTTTGCCCTTGGTTTGCTACTGTGCGTGTGTGGTTGTCCATGGCCCCAACATTTCGAGACGTTTGCTGTTTTAGCAAAAAGAATTACATCTTGAATTCTTCATTTGACTGTTGCTGCGCGGAGACAGCCAATGCAGTCCAGTCACATGTGATGGATTTGTGTCGATACATGAGTTGCCTTTGCGACGGGCATGTGTAAGCAAAAAAATGAGATGTTATTTTGATAAAATAAGATCTCATTATTTTGGTGACATTAAGGCAAACACAAAGCTTGCGCAAACAAAACATCATTAGGACGCAATGGAATCACAATCAAAACACAGTGTGTGTGTTTGTCTTTTGTTTGCGTTTGGTTAATGTTTGTGTTATGTCGTGCTTGTGTTTGGTTTGCTTCTTGTGTATTTGTTGTGTGTAGCTGAAAAAATAAGATCTTATTTTGTGAAAATAAGATCCTATTTTTTCAACTGCACAAAAAATCACAAGCACAAACACAAATGAATTACAATTACACCACAACAGCGGTAAAAAAACACAAACAAAACACAATTGACCCTGCCGGATGAACATAAACACATGTGTCGTGTGTTTGCGCCATACCGCCATACCCATGTTTTGTGGCTGCTTTGTTTGTGTGTTTTCGGTATGCGTTTTGCTTGCGTCATTGTCATGTATTCTTTTTTGACGCTCAGAAAATAAGATTTCATTCTTTGAACAAAAATATCCTTTTTTCACTACATAAGCTGGTCGCATGTCGTGTCGTTAGCCCAAGTCTTCGTAGGGGAAAAAATGCATCCATGATCAAAATATGACCATCGAAGATGAAAATTCCAAAAACATAGCACCCCCTTATATCATTCTGCCCCCCCCCCCCCACCCATAAAAATGCCCCGCCCCACCCCCCAAAGAAAAACTATTCCATGATTGTTTTTCCAAACAAATTAGTCCACTCACATACCCCCTTGGAATAATTTCTTAAGGCACAGGATATTTGCGTTCATGTTTCGTTTGCGTTTTGTTTGCGTTTTGTTTGCGTTGCGTTTGCGTTGTGTTTGCCTTGTGTTTGCGTCTTGTTTGCGCTTTGTTTGCGTTTTGTTTGCGTTTTGTTTGCGTTGTGTTTGCGTTTTGCTTGCTTTGTATTTGCGTTTTCTTTGCGTATGGCATGTACCCAATATGTGTTATGTGCTTGCGTATGCTCACGTCCATGGTCTATAGAGACCAGCTTAGTAAACCTTTTGAATCTAGATAAATCATTCCATTACATACATTAGTTACGCTGCTTACATTAATTCCATTACGCACAGTTTTTACATGGCACCTCTTTCAGACACATGATGTGGGTGAAATGGATGACACGAGGGATTCCTACCTACCTGCTTACATATACACACACACAGAGACATGGACATTGATATTCATGTACGTGCATACATGCATGCATGCATCCATACATCCATACATCCATACATCCATACATCCATACATCCATACATCCATACATCCATACATCCATACATCCATACATCCATACATCCATACATCCATCCATCCATCCATCCATACATCCATACATCCATACATCCATACATCCATACATCCATACATCCATACATCCATACATCCATACATCCATACATCCATACATCCATACATCCATACATCCATACATCCATACATCCATACATCCATACATCCATACATCCATACATCCATACATCCATACATCCATACATCCATACATCCATACATCCATACATCCATACATCCATACATCCATACATCCATACATCCATACATCCATACATCCATACATCCATACATCCATACATCCATACATCCATACATCCATACATCCATACATCCATACATCCATACATCCATACATCCATACATCCATACATCCATACATCCATACATCCATACATCCATACATCCATACATCCATACATCCATACATCATACATACATACATACATACATACATACATACATACATACATACATACATACATTGCTGTATTGTATTCGTCAACACCTACATGCGTACATACATGTGACAAGGGTACCCACAGAACCATTCCATTTGACTACCTGGCAGTACCTTACATTTCATTGCACTTGTGGATGTGACGCTTCTCATGTGCCACTGCGCCATGAGCAGTGCGTGTACTGTATCGTAGCTGGTTGGTATGTTCGCGAATCCATGACCATTTCATTGCATTGCGTTACAAAGCGTAGAATACATGGCGCTACATGTTAAAGCATTGTGTCAGATCACATTGTGTTGGGTTGAGTTACGCGAGTTACATGGATCCCACTACTGCAAAGTACACTTCCCTGCCTCTGAGTCATCTAGACCTACCAGAAGACATGCAAAGCAACTGTTCTACTGCATTGCATCAACGGGAATAGTTTTTGTCCCCATAAAGGCTGGCGCGCCCCAACATATCAGAATGAAGCGGATCACATTTACGGTCCGTTTTGTGTGGCCTGCGTGGCGGATGGAATTATGGCCGCGTGTTTTGAGCTAATCGACTATTCAAACTGACAGCAGTGGTCGTGGTCCGTCGAAAAAGGCCAATGACTTGTCTGAGTCTAGGGGGAAAGAGGTGAACAACACCGAAGAGGAAAAAAATGCCACTACTGGAGCATGCGGTGATAACAAGGTCGAGGTCACATGTCAGTAGATCTATCTGAATGTATTGATCTAGATCTCGATGTCAAAGTTTTGCCAGTTGTCGGTGCATGGGTTGGGTGAATTGCTCTCATGGTTTTTTGAGGATAGATCCCCGATCTTGCCTCCATGTATCTCATTTGCGGGAGGGACTATTCGATGTGATCAAGTAAGTCGCTGGCCAGGAAAAAAACAAATCAGAACGTTTTGTCCCAGCAGCTGTTCATCAAAGACTTTTACAAAGGGCTGTGGAAAAAACAGAAAATCGGAAAATCTCAGGATGACGAGTTCCAGAATGTAAATAAATATGCGGGAGTAACTATTGTAACAGCAAAAGTTTGTGCGAAAACTCGTTGTGTAACGTATTGTAACAGCAAATGTTTTTCAGTGCGAGTCCAATCTTTTCAGCAGCACAGGTGCCCCCCTGAGACTCTGGGAAGATAAACCCAAGGCAATGTAAGCCCTGATGGATGGTCAACGTTTTGAAATATTTCGTGAAAGTTTGCAAAATTTCGCCAACGAAGCAAAAACAAGGATAGCAAAGTGCACCGTCCTCTTAGGCGAAAACTGTTTGGGGAGATCGCCAGATGGACAGATGAAATGTGTGAAGAAAAGGTGAGCAAGGGCAGAATCATTGTTGATTTGTAGTTTGATTGCCGAGGTAGCCCATTGTTAGCCATGGCTGACGTGCTTGCTTCTACCGTGCATATCTGTGCCAGATCTAAACTTGTGAAAGTTAACCGTGGAGGTCGCGAAAGACGGCTATTCCCAGACCTAGGAATTTATTTCAAGGCACATGTCAACGACAGTAGATTGAACAGACACTTGTTGGGCGCAAAGAACACGGCGCTTGCTTGCCGCTTGCAGGACGGCTTGACCGGAAGTGCCTGGGGCGATTGGGCGAATTACACCGCCTCGCCTTTGCGTGCCTTTGAGAATGAACTCGGCGTGCAAGCTCCAGTGGGTTTCTGGGATCCAGCAGGACACTGAGCCAAGTTTGTTTTTTTAACATCAGTCATCACTAGTCGATGTTGTAAATATGTGTGTCTCATGTTTTGAAAAGCATTACCATAACATATTTTGTTGACGATGTTGTCATTTTGGAACAACGGGAAGGATTCACAGCTGATGGAAGTGTGGAGAACTTCAAGCGAAGAAGGCAAACTGAGATCAAACATGGACGCATCTCGATGCTTGCAACGATGGGATACATCACGCCAGAGATCACAGGCGCGGTGTGTCAAACTGACCAAACAGTTTTACATTAATATGTTGACATTTTTGTTTTGGTTGAACACGTTAATCACACATGAAACGTTTGATGTTTCTGGCAAACAACTTAACATGCTTTTACCACAAAAACTCAGCGCCGCTGAGGTAAATTCCCTGGATATCTCTCTCCATCTGCCGGCTTGAAGTTCGCCGATGTGCCTAACGGTCTTGCAGCAATTTCCAAAGTGCCAGCAGCCGGTTGGGGCCAAATCTTGGCATACATGGCCTTCTGCGAGGTTTCTCAGGATCAGTCTGCTGGAACTCCTGCTGCCGCCGGAGACTTTGGATTCAAGGTGTTGACTTCTTCGGATCCGGCAGAGAAGACTAAGAAGCTCAGTGCTGAGTTGGCCAACGGCAGATTGGCCATGATGGCTATCATTGGAATGTTCTTCCAGGCAGCAACATTGCAACAAATCAACAGTGATTCGCTTGTGGTATTCACATGTACTTAGATGAAATGCATACATGACACACCAGACACACACACACACACAAATGACATACATTCCACACACACATATCACACGCGCTACACACATTGCATGCAATACACACATGACATAGATTACGCATCTTTTCTTAGACACATGACACACGCACACGTATATTCGATTTGGAGGCATTGCATGCATTGAATCGCATAAACTGCAATGCATGCATGCATTACATTCCATCGCGTTGCGTTACAACACAATACGTTACAGCACTTTAATTGCACAAAAACATCCATGATCATACACAACTACAGACATACATGACTACAGGCATATTGTACATGACTGCAGACATACATGACTACAGACATACACGACTACGAATATACATGACTACGGACATCCTACATATACCGAATAATGATCAAACATACCCATGCGCACAATACAAACATTTCACGCAATACATACACAAAACATAGATTATATAATCGCCAAACATTGCGCACGCATTGCATACGCTTCACACTCTAGATACATGAGACAAACATTGGACCGCCGGCCTGAAATACATTCTTCAGACCAGATGCACACACTTACACTCAATTGCATACATACGGATATACAAAGGTACATACAACACACGTAATTATGTCAATATATATGTGCACATGCAGAGAGAGAAAGACATACGCGCAAATGGAGGGACATATATTTACATGCATCTGCACACTGACACTTAGCACACTGTCTTACACTACATTTGTTGCATCACATGGATTGCGTGTGTTCCATACATAGCAGACACCACTCATGCGTACGGACATACCAACAGTTTCGGCATACATTCATGAAAACATGTGCATGTGGACATACATAGCGGCAAATACCAGGATATGAAATGTCATTCCAAACTTTTTAGGCATGAGTTACGCTGCCTTCATTAAATCCATTGCGCGCACTCTTTACACGGCGCCCCTTTCAGACACATGACATGAATGAAATGGATGACACAAGGGAAACCTACCTGCCAATGTACACACACACACACACAGACATGACGTACATTTGTACATGTTGTACTCGTCAACACGTACATGCGTACATACATATGACAAAGGTACCTGCATCACCGTTACATTAGACTCTCTGGCAGTACCTTACATGTCATTGCCCTCCTGGATGTGACGGTTCATGTGCCACTGCGCCATGAGTAGTGCCTGTACTGTATCGTAGCTGGTTGGTATATTTGTGAATCCATGACCATTTCATTGCATTGCATTGCAATGCGTAGAATACATGGCACTGCATGTCATAGTACTGCGTCAGATTATATTGCGTCGCGTTGGGTTACGTCAAGTGAAATTGGATCCCACTAGTGTAAAGCACAGTTCATTGCCTTACATTCATCTACACTTACCAACCTACATTCAAACGCAACCATTCTACTGCAGTACATCAACAGTAATCAAGTTTTTTCCATACAGGATAGCGCGCCCCAACATATCAAGAAAAATTGAATCACATTAAGGTCCGTTTCGTGTAGCCTGCGTGGTGGACTAAATTATCACACCTTTTTGTGACCTTTTAGGCTATTCAAACTCACAGCAGTGGCCCGTGGTCCGTCAAAAAGGGTAGATGACTTGTAGGAGTCTAGGGGGAAAGGGGCGAACAAGACCCAAGAGGAAAAACATGCCGGTGGAGCATGCACTGACAAGCAGGTCAATGTCACATGTCAGTAGATCAATCTGAATATATTGATCTAATGTCAAGATTTTGCGACCTGTCGGTACAAAGGTTGGGAGAATAGTTCTCATGGTTTTTTGCGGCTATATCCCCGATCTTCTCTCCATCTATCCCATTTGCGGGAAGGATTGTTCTATGTGATCAAAGTAAGTCTTTGGCGATTCATAACAAGGTTTTGTCCCAGCAGCTGTTCATCAAACACTCTTACACAGGGTTTTGGAATAAATCACAGAATCGAACATTTTCAGGATGAGTTCCAAAATATAGTTACATAAGGGGGTCATGCAAAAGGTTTTTCTAAGGAGTTTTGCTTTCGATGGCCGTTCTTGCCATGAATCTACGGTCGCAAAACTGGGTTTTTCGAAAATGACAATTGTTTTTGCCAAACCTTTTTTCGAAAACCAGTTGTGTAACGTGTTGTAACAGCAAATGTTTTCTGTGCGAGTCCAAACTTTGCAGCGGTACAGGTTCCCCTCTGGAAAGATAAACGCCAGGCAAGGAAATATTTCGTTTTGAAATATTTCGTGAAAGTTTGCAAAATTTCGCCAAGGAAGCAAAAACAAGGATAGCAAAGTGCACCGTCCTCTGAGGCGAAAACTGTTTGGGGAGATCGCCGGATGGACAGATGAAATGTGTGAAGAAAAGGTGAGCAAGGGCAGAATCATTGTTAATTTGTAGTTTGACTGCCGAGGTAGCCCATTGTTAGCCATGGCTGACGTGCTTACTTCTATCACGCATATTTGTGCCAGATCTAAACTTGTGAAAATTAACCGTGGAGGTCGCGAAAGACGGCTATTCCCAGACCTAGGAATTTATTTCAAGGCACATGTCAACGACAGTAGATTGAACAGACACTTGTTGGGCGCAAAGAACACGGCGCATGCTTGCCGCTTGCAGGACGGCCTGACCGGAAGCGCATGGGGCGATTGGGCGAATTACACCGCCTCGCCTTTGCGTGCCTTTGAGAATGAACTCGGCGTGCAAGCTCCAGTGGGTTTCTGGGATCCAGCAGGACACTGAACCAAGTTTGTTCTTTTAACATCAGTCATCACTAGTCGATGTTGTAAATATGTGTGTCTCATGTTTTGAAAAGCATTACCAGAACATCTTTTGTTGACGATGTTGTGATTTTGGAACAGCGGGCAGGATTCACAGCTGATGGAAGTGTGGAGAACTTCAAGCGAAGAAGGCAAACTGAGATCAAACATGGACGCATCTCGATGCTTGCAACGATGGGATACATTACGCCAGAGATCACAGGCGCGGTGTGTGAAAGTGACCGAACTGCTTTACATCAACATGTTCAGATTTTTGATTTGGTTCAACATGTTAATCACACATGAAACGTTTGATGTTTCTGGCAAACAACTTAACATGCTTTTACCACAAAAACTCAGCGCCGCTGAGGTAAATTCCCTGGATATCTCTCTCCATCTGCCGGCTTGAAGTTCGCCGATGTGCCTAACGGTCTTGCAGCAATTTCCAAAGTGCCAGCAGCCGGTTGGGGCCAAATCTTGGCATACATGGCCTTCTGCGAGGTTTCTCAGGATCAGTCTGCTGGAACTCCTGCTGCCGCCGGAGACTTTGGATTCAAGGTGTTGACTTCTTCGGATCCGGCAGAGAAGACCAAGAAGCTCAGTGCTGAGTTGGCCAACGGCAGATTGGCCATGATGGCTATCATTGGAATGTTCTTCCAGGCAGCAACATTGCAACAAATCAACAGTGATTCGCTTGTGGTATTCACATGTACTTAGATGAAATGCATACATGACACACCAGACACACACACACACAAATGACATACATTCCACACACACATATCACACGCGCTACACACATTGCATGCAATACACACATGACATAGATTACGCATCTTTTCTTAGACACATGACACACGCACACGTATATTCGATTTGGAGGTATTGCATACATTGAATCGCATAAACTGCAATGCATGCATGCATTACATTCCATCGCATTGCGTTACAACACAATACGTTACAGCACTTTAATTGCACAAAAACATCCATGATCATACACAACTACAGACATACATGACTACAGACATATTGTACATGACTGCAGACATACATGACTACAGACATACTGTCCATGACTACGGACATACATGACTACCGACATCCTACATATACCAAACATGATCAAGTACACCCATGCACACAAAACACACATTTCATGCACTACACACACTACACCCATTACATAATCGACATGCCTTGCACACGCATTGCATACGTTTAACACTCTAGATACGTGAAACAAACATTGGACCGCCGGCCTGAAATACATTCTTCAGACCGGATGCACACACTTACACTCAATTGCATACATACGGATATACAAAGGTACATACAACGCTTGTAATCATATTGATATAGATCTACACATGTAGATAGATAAATATTGACACGCAAATGGAGGGACATATAGGACATATGTTTACATGCATTTGCACGCTGACACTTACCACACACAACCTACACTACTTTGTTGCACTACACGGATTACACGTGTTAAATACATAACAGACAGCATACATGCGTATGGGCATACTGACAGTGTCCCCATATATTCATGATCATCCATGAAAACATGCGCATGTGGACATACATAGCGGCAAATACCAGGATAAGAAATTTCATTACATTACACGCATGAATTACGCTGCCTACATCAAACCAATGCCCACGCTCTTTACACGGCACTCCTTTCAGACACATAACATGAATGAAATGGAAGACACAAGGGATAACTACCTACCTACCTGCCTGCATTTCTTGGTGTTTCTTTCTTTCTCCAATGCTTACCTTGGAAAGGGTGACTTTTGACCTTGACAGGAAATATTGCATGCGATTGCGCTTTTGCAACAGATATGCGATTTTGCATCTAGGCAAAAGCATATTACACCCGTGACACTATTGCAAATGCATGTGTATACCTACCATGTATATTATAGGTATATAGTTATTTATGTACAATTTGTATCTTTGCTTGTGTATACATACTCAACATTGCAAATGTTTAGGATTTGATATTGATCAGAAACAGATGTGGTAGAATAAGTTGGCAGAAGTTGGATGTGTGGGTTTATATGCTTTTTGGTGTTCCCCAGAATTCCCCGCCGATCAAAAACGCTCTTCAAGGTGGTATTGGTGCCCGGAGTATCTATATATATATACATATTTATATTTGTATGCATGTATGTATGTATTTACTGACTTATTCATACCAATTTGTTAATACCTAGAAGAAACAGCAAATGTTTACATTTACACTCACAGTTGTGTAAACATATACATATATACATATATATATATATATATGTTCATATACTTTTCATATGCATGTCTATCTTTTGATGAACATCTTCATGGGTTCTGTGGAGTGTTAGATTTTTTGTGCCTCCCTCCCTCACAAAAACCTACCACTTTCCAACTTGTCATGGTGTTCCTTAGCTCACAATAATGCCATTTCAGCATCACCTCTTGCAACAGTATATTGTTTTCATTTGCTATTACAAACATATTGCTGTTACAAACATACCCTGTTTTAATGCGCTCTTGCAACAGTACTCTCTCTTCATTCCTCTGACGTCAAGACACAAATACAAAGAAGCAAAGAAAAAACATGCGTAGGTATTCGAGAGGAACTATTCGAGGGGACACAACCAATTCGAGAAATTCAAGAACAGCAAAACTTTGATAGAAGTAGAAACGAAATGTCTTCGAAATGTTTCTCAAAAACAGGAACATCGAAACGACCCAAAAGTAGGTGGACAATTTCGATTCCGGCTACCATTCCAACTGACACCTTTTCTGCTTTTTGGCAGGAGTTTGTTACCAGATCTTGTACCTCATTGACTATTTATTCTACTTTAAGAATGGGCTACTGTACTACTCTCCTTCCCTTGGCTTTGAAAGCAAACATTGACCGCAGTACTTGATGCCAAACTTGCGGACAAAATGGTCTCTTTTGAGAGAACTGCACACATGGAACACCACTTTCTTTCGAGGACAATGTTGCATGCATTGAAGGAAATGCTAAGCTGAAGAATTGTGTATTTTCATAAGTAATTAATGTTATTTGAATAACTGATTTGTAAGTAAGACTGTGCTGTTCAAAACAAACGCTGCACCTGTAAAAAGAAAATAGTGCATGAAGTTATGCCTGAAAATCGCAGAAGAGGAGTTCAAGTCGACGTTGTCAGACTTCACAGTATGTTAGGGCTTTACGTGTCAGGACTTGTATCAGACCGTCAAACATTGAATGTGCAAGACGATAGAAATGGCAAGAACCCGTTAATATGACAGAGGCAGAGGCATATCAAGAATGTCAATCTTTGTCACAGCCGTCATGTCAAAGCTGTGAGGTCTGCAAAATGAGACGAATCATTACCCATGTGGACCACTGGCAGGTAGTTCTTGTAAGTTCGCAGAGTAGCATTCAGCACGTTTCAGAGACTCCCAGCTGTGTTCGTGACGATGTGCATATGTGTATATATATATATACACACATGTATTACATGTTTACGTGAAACTTTCTTTCATCAAATGGTTGCTACGTTCCATTCACACTTCTATGGCCTCCTACATTTGTTTGTCAAACAAAATGCTGAGAAAGAGCCTGCTGACTGAAAGAACCCCTATCCGTAGTATCCACGTTTTCTCATTGCCACACATTGAAAGGTTGGCCGTTGCCCATTTGTTTCTTCCTGGTCTTGAGAGGACGGTCTGACGGGAAGCGCCTGGGGCGACTGGGCCAACTACACTGCATCACCTCTGCGCTGAGCTTGCCATAGCTTACGCCATAGCTTTCGCCATCGCTTGCGCCATCGCTTGCCTTGCCATCGCTTGCGCCATAGCTCTTAGAGCTTGCCGCAGTTTGCCATTGTGTAGATCAAATCTTAGTGGATCGAAGCGCTTGCTGCTTGGGCAACGCAAAAGGAGTCGATTTTGAGAGCACTCATTGAACACCCGTAGCGCGACCAGCGAACCCGGTCCTGAAGATACATGTTGAGAATGGGGACAGCAGTAATTGAAACATATCGATCCACAGAACGCAGATTGATTCCAAGCATTCTCATTTTTATTGTACAAAATCATTCTTAATCCGTTTCCAAAAAGGATTTCTCGGTTCATTCACTGGCTTGCAATTTTGATCAAAGACTGCCGCAGTTCACTGCCTGGACTGTCTGAGTCCAGACCCTTGAGTAGCAACATGTGTGCTGCGTTATGTTAGCATCAGCTTCAACTTACAGAGTTTCATGATGTAAGAGTGCTCAAAGGCAAAGGAAGTTAGTCCCAAGTCTCACGGTGTTGCACAACAGTTTCATTGCTAGAGTGTCTTGTAATCAAAGCTTTCACAACGAGAGTGCCTTTCAGAACAAACATGTGGGCATTCGATGGCATTCGACTGGGGCAACTTCGGCAGGTCTCGAACATTCCCCAGGAATTCTTGTCCCAAGGTTTCTTAGGATTCCCCCTGTTCCACGTAACGGGCCGTAGAAACGAGCTTAGAGTTTCCAAGGAAGGTCACATGGTTTGCAAAGGGCCGACTCTTCCTGGTGCACTTCCGGTTGCCAATGGTTGATAGTCTCAACGGTTGACATTCTGTCGAGTCCAAAAGCGATGACACACCCTGAAATGCTCAGTGATAGGAAAGGCCCGTTTGAGCAGCAGATGGGTTCCGCCGAAGCCACAGTCTTTGCAACCTGGTTACGTCAAGAGTTGCGTCAATGTTCCGAAAGTCTCAAAGATCGAAGGTTTCGTTTGGAACTTCCCCTGTCGTTTGCAGCAAATCGAAGAGGGGAGATTTCTGCTTCTTTCCCTCAGAGTTCCCAGGCTTCCAAGATTCCCAGAGGAACCCCTCACTGTTTACAAATCTTCAAGGGAGGTCATGCCAAGTTATCCACGCCCAAGTTCGCCCGAAAAGGAAAGGTCTAAGTCGCGAAAGGATAAAGTTCAATGTCATTGACTCCCCAAGTACTAAGATGTTTATGTAAGATGTTGGAGTGACATGAGAGATCGGAGCCCCGCGTTATCTGACATTATAAACGCAGGGACGAGGAAAGGAAGGATATTTACGGATAGATAGAGGCTTCTGGTGGTCACCGAAAGCACTATGCTCCCAGTACTTTTAGCCTGGGTTTTTGTTTCCTGCAAGTTAAATGCGCTGTTCTTGACAACTCTACTGTATCATACCAGATGAGCAAACCAATCTGAGTGATTGGTTTTTCTTGTTTCTTGTTTTGAAGTGGATCTTGACAGTCTAGACTGCAGTTTGCGGCTTGTTGATCGGTCAAAAACGAAATCGTAGCTCGGACACCTCATATGTAGAACTCACACAACAAAGTTGCAATCGGACACTTCAGATGTAGGTACCAGAAATATCCAGCAAGTATCCTTGGACAAGCATCACAAAAGTTTGTTTCGTTCACTCAAGTCATAGAAAGCAGCATGTCACGGCAGAAGACTTGAAAGAGACTGCAAGTACTTGTCTTAAAAGACATTGAAAGACCTGATTTGAATCGTTTTTATGTGCTTTGATTTGATCAGGGTCTATTTGATCTATTGAAGATTGCTTGTGTATTGATGCGCTGAAAATAATGATCTTAATCACCTGATTTTGCTATTGCTCTGCTTCCTGCGAGACGTCAAGGCCAGAGTGGGACGAGTGTTCTCCTGTGTGTTGGGATGTCGTGGCTATCGCAGGAACACAGATGCTAGCATTTGTTTGAAAGCATTGCACACGCAAATCCAGGAAAAAGTGGATTGAGTAGGTTCTGTTTACCATAGCCATCAAAAATTGCATGCGCTCCTTTCCTTTGCCCCCGTTTCGGTTGTAACAGGGACCCATGTTTGACAAGGAGTGTTGTCACAGTGTGAAATCATTACAAGTGCAAGTTATTCTGTTGGGGTTCTGTGCGAAGTCTATTTGAAATTGTGCGAAGTCTATTAAAGATTGAAAGATGAGCATTTTTTCCGAGAGAACCCCTCTAAAAGTTAGACAGCTCTCATACAAAGAGGTACCAGGGGACTGCGTTGATGGGCAGGTTGAGAGCTCTCCGTTTCGTGGTGTGAAACGCTGAATGTCAGCGGCTTTGTGCCATGTGGACAGCTGTTTGCGGAAGATCCGTGATCTGGCAGCGCGTTTGGAACCCCACAAGAAGCTTGTGCACATGCTTTCGGGTTGGCTCAAAGCTTGGCTTTGCCGATTCAAGAAGACTCGCTTGGAACATTTTCTGATCAGCTATGCAGTCTTCCGACCGGACACAATAGCACATCTTGGAACCATCTCACAACTGGCAGTTTGATCCAAGCATTCCTCCATCACATACGCAGCGATACGCAGTTGATGCAGGGAGTTTCATGGGATGGCGCAATCCCTGCCTTTCTCTTGGGTGCGTTTTCAGTCAGGATCCTACTTCTCCTCTTGGGTGGGACTGATACAGGCGGTTGATGTGTGGTCAAGACATAGCTGTGTTGGGGACTCGGATCTCCCCAGGCAATCTCAGGTCTTTGGATTGAGGAAATCCCAAGCAGAGATGGAAAGCGCAAGATGGGAAGCGCCCTTGGAGGGGCAAAGGTTTTTTTTCGCAGCCAAGCACAATGAGCCCAGCCCGAGGTGTTCCTCGCAGCTGCAGCATATCACTGGTACTACTACTTTGCGCCCAAACTGTGGCCGCATGTTGACGAGGGCCTCACAGATATGCCGGTCGAGGGCCCGGCCACGCCCATCGCGACAGCATCCCCTGTGCGCTCACACCAGGCACAAACTTGCAATGCTGTGAACATTTGTGAGAGATTGGAAAAGATTGGTCTCATCAACCACCCGATACACCCCCCACTTTGAATCATTTTGCCATGAAACATACAGTGCAGTATATATATATATATATATATAGAATATGATAGAATAGCTTGTGATTAGCCAGCAAATATAGATCTTCCATGACGTATTTGAGGCAGACGTGTATTGGAGGTGCTAGTTGCATTTCCAAAGTCTTTCAAGGAGCCTGAAGCTATCAAGATCGTGGTGTCGCCACAACAGGCTCCTTGAACCAAACGCTGATTGCAGATTCCAAATGAACCAAGCTACATTACTGGATGCCTCGCATGAAACGTCTTGTTAGCTCTCATCCTGAACAGCAATGAGAGTTGGAAAATCTGGTTGATTTCAGCAAGGTTTCTGGAATTACGCATCCAAGCTGTTTAGATATTTCAGGTCGATTTGGATCCGGTAAATTGGACCAATTGAATATATAAATGCGCTCGCTGAGGCATTAGTGTCACCAACATTGGTGAAATTGATAGATTGTGATAGAGAAGCCACCTCCTTGCATTAGGACGTGCAAAGCGAAAGCGGAAAGACGCCGCCAGGGGCACAGCCATTCGTTGTCATGTGATGGGCAATAGTGATTGATGGTGGTTAATGTTGGTGAACGCTGGTTGATGGCTGATTGACTCTTCTCGTAAAGAAGTAATCTTGTCATTCACGGAAGCCAGTGTCGTCTCCGATTGACATTCTATCACCCAGCATGGTAGGCCATTTGTCATTGTTGCACTTGTTGTCGTGGTTGCTGTTGTTGTTCGGTTCTTTCCCTTGAGAGTTCAATCGCTCGAATCACATAGGCCACTTCGGACCGCAGCTGATGCAGACTCCGAGGCGACTTCCACTTTTTATTACCCAATGTATGACCCACAGTTGAAATATTGGCGTTTGGAAATTCTCACTACATCTTCGATCACCTTATTTGGCAATCCCCTTGCTGTCAGTGTCTTTGATCATCTTTCTGAAGCATACACACAGGAACAAGAAGCACAGCAGAAGCATATCATAGACATACAGTACAAGAGACAAAAAGTTCCTCCCAAGCTTTCTTTTCTCCCTGTTGGCTTGAGTTCACACTTCTGGGGCCTCAAGTGATGAAGCACAATGAAGATTTACAACAGTGGTTAATCATGGTAACAGTATGTCGTGTTTAGAAGGGGGTGATCATGAACAAGATAGAGTAGCAATGTTTGAGCATGGTCAACGACGGACAACAACGGTCAATGGCGGTTTCTATTGCTTAAGAACGGTTCATAACAAAGGATAGCAAGTAACACCAATCGACATCAACATGTAGAGGATTCTTTCAACTAGTTCATTTTTGTTTCAATGGATCATCATCCATTCTCCCCAACAAAGCTGCTGGGCTCGACCCGCTAGCAATAAGGACCAACCGCAGGTGCCACAGGTTGCACCTGATCAGAGACCAGTTCATGTAATGCCTAGCAGTTTGTGAGTGAGGGGGTGGACCTAACTATGGTTCATGACGAGAGCTGGTGATCAGAACTGAAGACGACCGGGTTGGTTGAGATGAGTGTGTGATATACCGATATACCTAGGTTTCAGCAAACTTAGCCAGAATTGACACTGTGAGGCCATAAAACGATGGCCCTGCAGGGAATCGAAAGATGAAACGCTGTAGTTGGGGATTGATTCCCACTGAAAGCTTGGGGTCTTCAGCCAGTAAAGAAAGTTTCTCTCAGGGAGTGTGTGTGTGTGTGTGTTTTTTCCAAAGTTAAACATTCCCAAGTCAAGGGCATTAATTGCACAAAGTCACACAATTACTCATCCACACACTCATTCACAAAGACAGCAGAAGCATACTTAATTCAAGACCTTTAGGAAGAGAGCACCGGTTGCAGGATGAGCCTGACAATTTGAGATTCGGCGATCCGCTCGCTCCTCTGATGTTCTTTTGCCAGATGCGCTAGCAGCCCCAGCCGCAGCAGCAGTGTTGCGAGTTGAACTGAGGAAGAGTGAAGGGGAAGATTCCAAGGCGAGCGATGCATATTTTGTTCCAAGGAGCTCACTGAGAGAGAAAGCCATGATATGCTTCGTTTGTGGTAAATCAGTGTGAGCTTGGTGTTACTTTCATATCTCTCCATATGATTCAGATGGCCGACGCAGCCATCGATGTGCTCCCAGCAAAATCCCGCGCTGCTCGGCTTGCTTGCATTTGCTCTGCACTTAGGCTTCAGCATTTCCCCCAAAGCTTTCAGGACTTGGTTGGTCTTGGTTTTGTTTGAGCCATATTGGCACCGGAGCTTGAGGTGTCTTAGTGGCACCTGCTTGGTTTGCGGTTGTGGTTGGGACTAGGCTGCTTAGGCTGCTAGTTTCTTAGCACCATGGGCCGTGGACGCAAGCGCACCACGGGGCACTCGCATGTGGCAGCATCATCTGCGGCGGCTGCTGCGAGGCCGGCAGCGCCAGCGTCATCGATGCCGCCGGTGCCTGATTCTGATGATGAGGATACTGGTGGTGTGAACCGGTCGGTGCCTGATCCATGGAGCTCAGGGTCAGATCCTTGGGCCAGGACGGGGTTTCGAAATGTGTCCAAAACAGTTGGTGGCAATATCCCTACTCGTGATGAATATGAAGCATTTTGTGAGTGGTGGAAGGTTCAAAGTAGCGTCGAATCCGCAGAGGTTCAGTCGGCACCTGCTGGTGTTGACCATTCTCAGGGAAGTGATTCGAGGTTCCAGGACTTTCGTCGCTTTCGATCGTCACATGGTGGATACTGGACTGGCGATGCTCATCGTGGTCACCATGCTCAACGTGGTGGTGATGGTGGGCCTCCAGCCGATCCTTCTGAGCCTTCTGATGGTCACAGCTCGGATCCGTCACATGGACATGAACACCGAGCCGGACGTCATGATCGCAGGCGTGGGTTTCCTGCTGGTGACCCGCCGGATGAGCCGCCTGATGATGGTGATGATGATCCAGGGCGACCACCCAGGGTAGCATCTGAAAGCGATTCTGTCAGAACAAGTGAAGTGCGCAGCATGTTGAACAAGAAGCTGCAGAAGCCGAAGAATGGCGAACGTCCGAAGTCTTCACTTGGTTCTGTTCGCATTGAAGATTTCTATGGTGAAAGATCCAAGTACCAGGCATGGCAAAGGGTAGTTCGAGCTCAACAGCAATTGTACCAGCTCGCAGACAGCGAGCTTTCGATGCTGATCTACATTAGCTGTAAGAAGGAGGCCCGTGATGTCTTGGACCAGATGTCGATAGATGAGATGGTGGGCCATGGAGGATTGAGCAAAGTTTGGGGCTTGCTTGATGAGGCCTACCATGAGACCTCTGAAGAACACTTCGAGCGAGTTGAGCATGAGTTCAATAGCTACCGGAGGTTGCCTGGCCAGAGCATTCCTTCCTATCTCAGTCAAATCAAGAGACTCAAGGCTGAGTACATGAGAGAAGACCCTCAGAGCCGTATGTCAGACAGGGCATGGGCTCAGCGACTTCTGGTTCGTGCCTCGTTGTCCAAACGTGAGCGGTTGGATTGCTTTTTCTCGGCTGGTGGTTTCTATGTGGCCAAGGAGATCGAAAGGGCATTGCGGCACAGATGTCAAAAGATTCATGAAGAAGAACGCCGCCTTCCCCATCCAGCCAGACGATCCACCCGTTCACTGCCATCGTCTTCATCTCGTGCTTCGACGGTTGCTTCAACATCCAGTTTGTCTTCACGACGTTCGAAGAAGGGCAGTGGCTCCTTTCTGGCTACGGTGGATGAGCCAGAAGAGGAAGATGTTGATGAGGAAGATCTGGAGAAGGACAAAGACCAGGAAGCTTATGAGGCTTACTTGCAAGAAGGCCAGCTTCCTGGTGAAGATGAAGAGGAAGTTGAGGATGGCGATGAAGAGCTGTCAGGTGATTCGTTGACAGCTGAGGAGTTGAAAGAAGCATGGGCCGCAGGTTGGAGGGCAAAAGACCAAGTGGCTGAGAAGAGGAAGGGAAGAAATTTCAGGAATCCCTCACTGAAAGGTTCTCGTGGAGACGCCAGAGGAGATGCCAGGAAGGCATCGACCACATGTTCAAGTTGTGGCGTTCGTGGCCATTGGAAGGGTGACCCTGAATGCATCAAGGTGAAGACCGGTGAGGACAAGCCTTTCCAGCCTAAGGTGAAGCCGAAGAGTGTTCACTTTGTGAATGATGGGGTCAAGCTTCAGGATGTCACCAACAAGACGGATCAGAAGCCAGTGATGTCTCAGGTTGCTTCTGCGTCAAAGAACATGACGGTCCACGAGGTGAACTTCACTTTCATGGTTGGTGATGCCAAGCGAGGGAAGTCTGATGACAAGCTTGAATGCCCTCGATGTCAAAAGATGATGAAGTCTGATGCCAATTTTTGTTCGGAATGTGGTGCTTCCATGGCTTTGGTTCGAATGGCTGACATGCATGAGAAGAGGGACTGGAAATTGGTTGACTATGATTCGCCTGATGAACAAGCACCTGGTCGACGATCTCAATCTTCAACTTTGGTTCCACCAGATGGTGTTCCAAGATCGTATGGACCCCAGGCAAAACCCTTTGTTGCCCCAGCGTGTCAAGTTTGTGGTGGCAAGCATCTCCCCAGTGCATGTCCCTATCGTCCTGAAGAAGATGCACCATGGACCAATGATGAAGTTCAGGCTACACTTCGTGCTTTGCCCAAAATGACCAAGCACCAGAAGAAAGAGTTGTTTCGACAACTTCAAGCTGAAGCCAATGACCAACGGCCAGTTCTTCCTACACGACCTTCAATGGTGGCTCCCGGTCGTGAGAACACAACCCTCATGCCACCCACCGATGAATTGCCGAAGGCAATCAAGGCAGCTCAACTTGAGAAGTTTCGTCGAGCTCTTTATGAGGAACGAGCTGATGGTCGTGGACGTTTGGTTCCCTCCGAAGCAGCTGTTCCCACGACAGAAGAACAGCGGTCGTGCCCACATCCTTGGAATCGTCTTCGATGGTATGCTAACAGTTCAGGTCACTTCGCCAGATGTCGTGCATGCGATTTGAAACATGTCCTTTACTGGCATGAAAGACATGGATCCTTCGTGACTGCGAAGCAAGAGTACCTGCCTAAGACTGGCTTGTTGGCCATTGCTGACTCTGGATGTCGCACTGCTGTTGGCGGTGCTGAATGGCATGGTCGATTCCAAGAAGCTCTTCGCCAATGTGGTATGACGTGGACTGAAATCCCTGAGAGTGAATGGTTCAAGTTTGGAGCTGGTGAACCAGTCAAGTCCACACGAGCTTTCTTGTATCCTGTTGGAGTCCATGGAATCTGCAGCTACCTTCGCATGTCCGAGGTGTGCGGTGATGCCGCTGATTGCCCTGGACTCGTGGGCCCCTCTGACATGTCTCCTTGGAAGGTGGTGTTCAAGTTTGGGACCAAAGAAGTTGACGCTATGGGGGTGACACGTCCTATGAGGTTGACCAATACTCGTCACCCGGGCTTGGATCTCTTGGACTTTGGATCCAACCCCAATTTTGCTGTTCCTGGACTTGAGCAGTTGCGTCAACAGCTGAGCGACCAGCCTCACATGTTTGCCTTCATTGCTGAGGACCCACAGGAGAGCGATGAAACACAAGATGAAGATCCTCCCACCGATGTGACTTCAGATGGATCCCAAGACTCTCAACTGTGGGAACTGGTCGAAGATCTTGAATCTTTGGACTTGCCGATTCGAGATCGACATGATGAAGGTCCCTGGTTCTATGAATCTGGTTCTGACTCTGGAGTATCTACCACTTCTCATGAGTGTGGTCGTGCCACGGATGATGACGATGAGGCCTCTGATGGTTCTGAAGTTGAGGATCACCAAGTTCAAGCCACGTTCGTGTCAAGAGTTGGTGTTTTGGCTACTATGTCAAAGGGGACGAAGAGAAGGGCACGTCACAATATCAAGGAGATCAAGGAGGTCATGACATGCCGGAAGACACAGATTCCTCGAGCGATGCCCAAACCTTCTGTGATACCACCCCGTCGTCCCTACAAGGTTCTCGAGATCTTCACTTGGACTATGGCCATCACTATGGTAGCTGTGTCCCGTGGCTGGGTGGGTCAAGAACCAGTCACTCTGCCTCGTTGGAACCTTCGTGATGCCGGTGATCGAGCTGCTGCATTCCAGTACTTGGTGCGTGAACAGCCTGACCTGTTGGTCATTGCCTGGCCTTGCACTGTTTGGTCTCCACTTCAGTTCTTGGGTAACATGACAGAGGAAAGGCTGGACCGACTTGTTGAACGACAACAAGAAGATCGTGACACCTTCTTGACTTTGGTCCATGACATGACCAAGTATCAACGGAGCCAAGGTCGTGCCCATATTGGTGAGAATCCTCTGCCCTCGAGAGCTTGGCGTGAACCTTTGATTCAAGCTTCATATGAGGGAGAACGTTATGGTCGAGTTGACATGTGTCGCTATGGACTTCGACGGCCCGATACTCGACAACTACTCAAGAAGCCGACACAGTTGGCAGGAACTCCCGAGGTGGTGGCTGCTTGTGAAGCCAGATGTTCTGGTGATCATGATCATGCTCATACTCTTGGCAGCTACAAGTACAAGGGCAAGACCCATTCTGTGGCCGAGTTCGCTGGTGGCTACACGAAGGCCTTTGCTACTAAGGTAATCTTGGGTGCTGAGTCCTTCTTGGATGCATGGACTCCTGACTGCTGCACCGTCTATGCGGCAATTTCTCCTGATGTTCGCGAAGAAGCTTTCATGGATGCGGAATATGAGGTGCCTCATTCTGTCGTTCATGATGGTAGCAATGATGATGAGCCCAATACGATTTTTGGAGAAGGCCGTGAAGGTGTTCTGAAAACGGTGGCCAAGATTCATCAACGACTTGGACATCCCACACGGGATGCCCTGATTCGTATGCTGAAGTTGTCAGGAGCCCCAAAGGAGACCCTTGATTGTGCCAAGGAGTATCAGTGTCCAGTTTGTTCCAGCAAGGCTCCACCTGACAAGCCTTACTTGCAGCGACCTCGACAACGGCCAGCCGGTTTCAATGTGGAAGTTCATGTCGATGTCAAGTATACTCAGAACATCAAGGGCGATTCCTTTGCTGCACTTAGCATGATTTGTGCTGGAACCAACAAGCATGCAGCAGTGTTGATCAAGACTCGCAAGCCTTCGTACTGTGCGCAGAAGTTTGTCAAGCATTGGATCTCCATTTATGGTAGACCTACTCGAATAGTCTTGGATCAAGGTGGCGAGTTCGAGAAGGAATGGATCCTGATGATGGAACAGTTTGGTATCCATAGTACAACAACTGGATCCCATGCTGGTTGGCAGCATGCTTTTGCTGAGCGACATGGTGCCCTGCTCGGTACTGCTTGGCATGCTTTGATTGTCGACTTTCGAGTTGAAAGCCATCATGATATGGCCATTGCCCTGGCAGCCGCTCTTGATGCCAAGAATGAGACGGTTACCAGGCAGGGCTATTCTCCGAACATGTTGGTCTTCGGCAAGTGCCTTCACTACCCAGAGTTGCTGGGTGAGGATGACTATGACCAGGTCACCATGGCACAAGCAATGGATGTTGATTGTGAAATGGCTCAGAGGTCCAAAATGAGGAATCATGCTCGCCAAGTGCTGTTGCGTGATGATGTGCAGCAGAAGCTCAAGCGAGCTCTTCAGCGACGTCCAGCTTCACAGGATCAGGTGTTTGTGCCAGGACAAGTGATCTACTTTTTCATTCCCAACCTGAAGCCACGATATCGACATGATCATGGTCGATGGCGTGGGCCGGCAGTCGTGATCCTCCAAGAATCTCACCAGAAATACTATGTTTCATGGAGAGGGCGATGCTTGTTGCTGGCGGCTCCAAACATGAGGCTAGCCAGTCAAGAGGAGGCGATGGCGCACGACTGGGTTCGCAAGGAGATGGAAGATGTTGCAGGAACCATGAATGATGAAGGAGGGAAGGAATATGAGGACCTGACTCAACCTCCAGTCAAAGGTGATGATGGACCTTCAACTTCTCCGTTGGAGCAACGACATGCTCGCATGGAAGATGATGCCAAACGTATGATGAAAGGCATGCGCTCAGTGAAGAAGCTGCTTTCGATACCCCAGCTGAGAGATCAACGAAGTCAGCTGGGCATCGAAGATGGAAGGAGGAGACCGAGGAAAAGGGTCAAGGCGATTGAGGATGGAATCCCTCCTGAAGCTGCGGAGGAAGCACCGCAGGATGATGATGACGAAGGAGGAAGAGATGGTGATCAAGAAGATGACCTTGCTGATGGACAAGCAGTAGAAGAGGACGAAGATGATGATTCGTTTTGGAAGAATCTCTTTGAACAAGAAGACAGGTATGTTCAAGAAGACGATGAGAGGATAGCAGCCAAGAGAAGGGATCTCCTGGATGACTACCCTAGGGAGGCTTTGAAGCGACGTCTTGAGATGCCTGAGAATGAAGGAGATGTGGCCAAGCGATTCAAATCGGAGTTCTTCACTACTGTGATGATTGCTGCTTCTCAGCAACATCTGTCACGAAACAAGACAGATAGACCCTTTGATGTAGATCGACCTCGATGCAATGAATGGTTGTCCAGATCGGAGATCAGGTCGCTCAGGAAACTTTTGCAGCTCCCTGTGAAGGCAGCTCGTTTACACTTTGCACCAAGGAAGAGGATGCAGAAGCCACCGACTTCAAACCCACGAGGCCGAATCAGTGTGCTTCTTGGAGAAGAACCTGGAGTTGCTCTTCTGGTGCAAGAGAAATCTGATGAGGTGGAGAAGAGTCCACGCAAACGTGCTCCTTTCTTGTGGCGTGGTCTGACTTTGTTCGTAGAGGAAGCATATGAGGTTGAGGCTGAGAAGTTGAGTGAGGTGTTCATCCAACACGGAGGAAAAACCTATAGTATGCCCTGGGATCCGTCTCGTTCTGATGTCTGGTTGGACTTTGTGAAGGACGAAATGGCCCGGATGTTAGCATATGAAGTCTATCTGCTTCGTCTCAAGACAAACGGCAAAGAGTTGGACCCCTCTGCCTTCAATGAGGATGAGCTCAAGTTGTTTCAAGTTGCGGACAGCAAGGAGTGGGAATCGTGGATCAAGAATGGGGTGGTGGAAGTTGTGCCAGAGCACAAGGCCCAACACATTCCGAAACACAAGGTGTTCCGTATTCCACTTCGATGGGTCCGCGTCAACAAGAGCAAAGAGGTGAATAGCTTGGCTGACATCGTTGCAAAGAGTCGCTTGGTAGTGCCAGGTCATGCTGATCCTGGTCTGGGTGAGTATCGAACCGATGCCCCAACCACAAGCCCTATGTCGGTTCGTTTCATCAAGGTACTGGCGATGTCAAGGAATTGGCCCATTCTTTGCTTTGATGTCTCTACAGCGTTTTTGTCAGGCTATGAAACATCCCGTGAAGTGTATGTGAGAGCTCCGAAGGATGGACTTCCTGCCACCTCTTTGTCACCAAGAATTTCGCCATACACTTTGCTGAGGGTATTGAAGTCAGCATACGGTCTTTGTGAAGCTCCCCGTCTTTGGTATCTTCGTGCAGCTGCTATGTTGGAAGAAGCTGGTTTGCTGGAATTGGTCTTTTCTCGATCGACCTTCATTCGCAGCAATGACAGCCTTACCACCATGGCTTGCGCACTGCACGTAGATGATGGCATTCTCACAGGCGATCCCAGGACTGATGATTTCAAAGAGGTGTTTTCCAAAATCAATGAACGATTCAACATAAAGGAATGGAAGACCCTTAGTGAAGAAGGTTGTGATTTCTTGGGATGTAAAGTCTATAGAGATAGTTTTGGTATCAGAGACTGCATGAAGAACTACGTCCTCAAATTGTTGCCGATGGATGCTACCGCTGGCAGCGAACCTTTGAGTGATTCGCAACGAACTTCATTCAGACGACTGGTCATGCAGTTGCGTTGGCCGGCGCAACATGTGGTACCAGAACGCCTTTTTGCTGTGAGTCAACTTGCCCAGGTCGTCACTCGAGCAACCATGGTTCATGCCCGGGAGGCCAACAAGCTGCTTGCTGAGTTCAAGGACATGGCCAAGCAAGGACTGATGCAGTTTCGTTACGTGTCTCTGGGATCGGAAGCGCCTATGGTAGTTTCTTTCTTCGATGCTTCTTTGGGTAAGAGTACTTCCATTCATGCTCAACAAGGTCAAGTTCATTTCATCACCACCAAGAAGGCTGAGTTTGAGGTCACCCCAGCGAACATAGTGGAATTTCGTAGTAGCAAAATCACCCGGGTCGTCAAGTCGAGTTTGGCTGCTGAAGGGATTTCACTGGCAACCGCAACTGATGAACAGTTGTATCTTCGCTTGCTGTGCGAGACTCTGTGGTTTGGTGTTCCCGAATTGGGACCATCATGGAAGACCAATCTCAGGGTCAGTGGAATCGCAGTGACTGATGCTCGTGCTCTCTTCGATCATCTCACGAAGACTGGTCACATGACTTCGGAGAAACAGACGATGTTAGACATTTTAGCCGCAAAGCAGTTGATCGAATGCACCGCGATGAAGATTGCCTGGGTGCCAACTTTTCGGCAACTTGCCGATTCTTTGACCAAACATATGTTTGATCAGCTTTTCAAGTGTTTCAAAGAACGTAACCAGCTATGTCTCAAGGAAACTGAAGAAGACGCACAGATAGAAGCACATAGGGCTGGATTACGAAAGGGCCAACGTGAGCGTCGAAAGATGCGCATGAAGGCAACACCAACATGCTCCCTTCCCAATGTGGTAAATCAGTGTGAGCTTGGTGTTACTTTCATATCTCTCCATATGATTCAGATGGCCGACGCAGCCATCGATGTGCTCCCAGCAAAATCCCGCGCTGCTCGGCTTGCTTGCATTTGCTCTGCACTTAGGCTTCAGCATTTCCCCCAAAGCTTTCAGGACTTGGTTGGTCTTGGTTTTGTTTGAGCCATATCGTTATGCTTCGTAGTTATTGCGACAGCAGGCAAACATGGTGAGGCATGAGGGCAACACATTCTTCATATTTTTTTCATTTTGTGGGTCCGTTGATGGACTTTGATTTCAAAAAGCTGATGCGCCAAATCCAATGGATTAACTTTGGTTCATTGGTCCATAAGTTACTCCGCCACGAACAGCGGTAGAAATCGGACATTTCCCCGTCCGGACGAACCACGACGAACTTTCCGAAGGTTCCGGCCATTGGCAGTTCTTTGGAAGAGAACGAACGAGCGCTTCAAGCATTGGAGGTGAGTGTCGCAGCTTCAGGTAAGTAGTTTGTACAACAAATGGTCGTTTCTCAATAGGGGACCCCTAGAAATGGTTGGTTCAATTTTTCTTTTCATGATAAACCAAAGGATGATCTGGGTGTTCCACATTTGATTTATCCTGTGGCACTGTTTTATCTACGTGGATTCTTCCTGTTTTACGATTCCGAGGAGGGCCTTCAAAGTGATCTCCTCCGTGCCGAGAAGGAGGCATCAGAATGTAGGCATTTTTTCGACCCCATTCCACGTGGCCTCAAAGGAACCCGGAGGGATATGTTCTTCAAATGATGCAAGTGATCCAAGCAGTGTTTCCGTTGCAACCAACTGCTTCAGCTTTGGCTACGTTTCCCGTGGTGGTTGAGGCCATTTTCTCCAGAAGAGCAATGGACATTTGAGCCTTGATAGATTTTGATATTGCAGTCATACGAAAGGGAAGAACCCAAGCTGTTTGATGCCACTTTGTCCAGGTTCGTCCCTGCCGAGGTAAAGAGGACTTTGCTGATTGACACTGCTTCGTGAACATCAGCACCAAGTGGTGAGTGGAGGCTGTGTAATCCACAAAGATGTTAATGCCTTGAGGGGTGGAACAAAAATCCACCACCTTCGTAGTTCATGAAATGAACACGTTTGCACCTCCTGGCTTTTGCTTGGGGTTGACAAGCGATTCCCCTTTGGTGTCTTGGACACTACCCACGTGTAAGATGTATACAACATTGTAGCTAGGACTGCTTTGCTGCAAACGCAGCTGCAGATGTACATGTCATAATCTCCACAGACAACTGTGTGCGTTTGCGCGACCAAAAGATCAGATCACCGAAATCGAGTGAATGATTTCTCTTCTCATCTGAAACTACACTGTTTTGGCCTGCTCTTATCGCCTTGATTGTCTCGGTGTCTAAATCGCTCCAGCATCTCCAGCTGTCAGAGGGTGACACTGAAGACTATTCATCCCACAAGAAGCGCGCCAGAACTGGCTCAATCTGAATCAGGTTCTTTTGGGAGTACTGTACATGGCGGAGAACTACTTTTCGGCCGTGCAACATCTCACATTTTCATCCCGAAGCGCTGCACAACAACCTCGTGTAGCCACCGTGGATTCAACCCACATTTCTGTTTCGGTGCTTTCTCCATGATTCTGTTTTGGTTCGAGCACCATTGCATGGTAGTTTGTTGCAACGTTTGTGTTGGTTCGTTACATCCGGGTCATTGTCATTTAATGTTGGTTATACAGTTACACACATTAACCACCATAAACACCAAGTATGATAACCAACAATCAAATATTGTTACATAAACCAACCACATATTGTCCTGGCCATGAGTTTGCCACCAGCGTTTGCGCCTCTCAGGCCATTTGCGCGGCTGCGAGTCCCTGCATCAAACACTTCCTGTTGCACGCTGAGCATCAAGTGACTGTGGCGACCATGTCGTCGGGGGAAATTGTGGAGATATCAACTTGCAATACCATAAGGAATACAATGAGACGTGCTACTACTGTAGTTGATCCGTTTCCGAAAGCGCTGGTTGATCATTGCTGGGGATTATCATACACTGGTAATCAGGCAGCAGAACCAGTCGGCACAAGGATTATATAGACAATGCTACTCTTCAAAGTGCGATGCAGTCGGTGATAAAGCCTAATGCGGTATCTACGATCATCATGATTGACACTGGTACCTCGCATACCCGAAATGGCTGTGTCCGAGGCTCGTTCCAACCGCTGCTTTGGAAGAGGCGGGTCACATGGGGCCCAGTCGTTTCCGCTTCAGAAAGCCACAGGGTGATAGCAATTGGACTGGATATGACTGTATGATTTTTTTCCCATCTCAAAGGAAGTTTAAGAGAACATGAAATCTGAATGAACTTCTTTGGTTGATTTGTTTCTGAGGGGAAGAGCATGCAGAGCAGCTCAGCAGGACAAACAGCAGGGGATTCAGCCAGCAGATTCCAAGTGCCAGCGCTCAGCATGTCCTTCATCTGCGCCAGGACTTTGCAGGACCGAGGCGCGAGCGGGGGGTCCTTTGTGGGATGGCAACCAGGGAATGAAGGACCAACAGGACCAGCAGGACCAGCAGGACCAACAGGATCAACAGGATCAACAGGACCAACAGGATCAACAGGATCAACCCTTGTCGACTTTGAGACCACTTTGACTGAATAGGATTTACAGCTCGATTTTGGTTGTGCAAGGTGGGGAATCGAATTGGATGGCTGCTTCGAACGGACCATAAATACCTGCTGTCGAACGTCACAATGGCAGCACGCACTTGGAGTCCTGAGAGACATGCAACGTTTGGAAGTGCAACCAAATAGGGTGTGCTTCAGCGCGCTGATTGAGAGTATGCTGGATTTCCAAGTACCTGGAGCGATTGCATTGTACCGAGCGATGGAAGGGTGCAAGGCGAGCAATGTGGGGATTGCTATGGGAGGACAAGCTTTGGATCTTCATGGTTTGACCTCAGAGCTTGCGCGTATGGCGGTGCGGGTGAAACTGCTGGATATAGCTATTGCAATGACGTCCTGCAACGACTTCTGGAAGAATCCCAAGCACCATGGATTGCAGGCAGATGGGAGTCTTCTCCTGCTGGTCGGATTGGGTCAACATTCGAGAACTGGCGAGACAATCCTGGCTCCATCAATTTTGCAGATGTTGGAAGAGGAGCTGGGTTTGCAGGCTCACTTTCATCCCAGCAATGAAGCTATGTTGATGATTCCGAAACACGAATTGCTCGAACTGATGCAAAAGTGCTGCCAACAGCCAGATACAGCCGGACTATGTACTAGAACCAACTTCACAGGCGTTTCGCCATTAGGTTTATGGCTATTGAAACTAAATAGAATCAGGTAGAAGTTAAGCAGATCTTGCATGTGTGATCATGTTTTGTCCATGAGCATGCCGCTCTCGCATCTTAGTCCTGTCTTGGTTGAATCGTCCTGCTCAAAAACGAAAGCACGAAAGCAATAATATTATATATATATTTGCATATATATATATATTTTTTTTCATTTTTATACACATACATACATATATAAATATACATACATACATACATATATATATATATGTAATAAGATGCAGAATGGAAGATTTGTCACCAAAAACATGGCTAATTCAAGCGAATGTTAAAGTCAGCTTGGAAATGAAAACCGCATTTCGTTTATCTTCATTTGTGCTTCATTGTTCTCTTGATGCATCCAGTCCGGTCTCATGTTCCCATGCCGCTCCAAAGCTTTGCGAGCTCTACCCAGCCGACAAGTTTTCCTGCGTGCATTTTCCGGACCTCAATCGACTCGGCCGGGGCCGAATCGCCGTTCACAGGCAAAAGAATCGAAGGGCAGCAGAGCGCGGCCAAGAATTCAGAACAAAACATGGGATTCACAAGATGATGTCCAAGCTGAAAGTCGAAACTTTTGGGGACTGCGGCCACGTGTTGATGAGAGCTTTAAAGAAGATGCTTTGATCGCAAGTCAGACATTGAATTGGCACCGGAGGGAAACTCAGTTTTCAGGTGCAGTGGATGACTGCTCGTTGGCAAGTGCAGGTCAGGGAGATCGTTCGAATCGTTGGTGGGATTCATGGGAAGCGGAATGGGATGAAGGCTGGGACTGGGAGGAGAAGTGGCACCGAACAGCGGATGGTGTTCCAACGGCGCCTGGTGAAGTGGTAACTGGAAAGGACAATCCCCGAAGGCCCAAGGGCCCCATGTGGCTGGACGGAAGGTATCAGCCAGTGCCAACCCTGAATCATTCTCAACTGGCAGAAGCCATTGTCGATGCACAGTCTCAGGTGGGCAGTCCTTTGAAACCTATTTTTTGGTTTTAGTTGATTTCAGTATGTTGTAGTTGCTTAGATGTCTGATTATGGAGAAAATCAATACAAATCAGGAAATGGGTACAAGATGGTACAAGTATGTGAATCATGACAGTCCCAAATGGTCATGCAGAATGGTTTCAGGTGGATGAATTGCACTGGCAAGCACTATGCCGCAGAGCTGAACTCGTGGCCATGTCCATGACACCTGCCGAGCTCTTGGCAGTGGCAAGATGTGTTGCCCAGAGGCAATCGGGCCAACTGCGACTCATGTGGAAGATCGCAACCTTCATGGTCGAACGAATATGTTCATTCACCACAACAGATTTGGTTTGCATAGCTCATGTCTACTCCTCCTTGGACGCAGTGCATCACGGAATGCTGAACGTGGTTGCACTGATACTTGCAAGTCCAGAAGATGAAAGGACCATGGATGCAGTGCTGGCGGTCGATGTGCTCAAATCCTTTGCACGCGCTCAGTACCCCCTCCCACTCATCGTTGAGGAAGTCCGGCGAGTTATTCTGAACGATGACCTGGAAACCTTGACACCACATGTGGCTCTAAGCGCTCTCAACAGCTTCTCAGCACTCAAGCGTTTGGATGGTGAGATGCTTGGCTGCTTGTTGCCTCGTGCCATTGCGCAAGTCCCGGGCCCTGAAAGCGTGTCTCAGATTTGTGCGGCTGCCTCCTGGGGTTACGGTCAGGCAAAGAAATTCCAAGCTGCAAGTACTCCAACAGACTCCAAGAGAGACTCCAAGAGACTGAATGAGTTGACTGAGTTGACCCAAGATTTAGAGTTGACTCCAGCCTGGATGTCTGTTAGCGATGCTCAAGAAGCAATCTTGATGACACTTTTCGAGCAGTTGCAACACTGCAGGTGGCAGCAACTGCAAGTTCTTCGACAAAAGGTTCAAGCACCGAAGCGAGATGCATTTGATGCTGCCCTTGGATCATCTTCTGGTCCGCTTTGCGTCGTTCCAACTTTGGGTAATATGGCTTCAGTGAAGGGAGACTTGCTACTGGCAGCCGCTCAGCTTCTTGCAACTCAGCACTTGCCATCGCACGCGAGGCTGGCTGAACAAATCCTCAGTGCTGCAGTGGGTTCCAAGGTGATGCTGTGGTCAGCGCACCAACGAGTGCAGTGGCTCACTGTTGCAGCAGACCTTGCAGAAGCTCGGCCTTCAACTGGCGTGATGCCACCAGCTGCATTGATTCAGGGGATACTTGACTCCATTTCTGCTCTTGAGACTCCCCATCTTGCAATGCTATCTCCAGGTGTCTCAGCTGTCCTTCCTCGCATTCTGACAGAATATGGGCAGTCAGTTGTTTTGACGGTCACTGAGACACTCAAATTGATTTGCCAAGTTCGTCCAGAGCTTTACCGCCTTCGGCTGGAAGAGACCTACCGTGTGCTGCACGGTTCCTTTAAATCACAGGGCATTCTGCTTAATTTTGACGCAGATTCTGCCAGGGCTGTGGAGCCTTCTCTTTTTGGCCTGATGACAGCAACCTTGGATTCACTGCCAGCAAAATTCAAATCTGAAGCAGTTTTTCATCACAAGGGCATTTCGCACGTGGAGCTAGCAGCTTGGTGTTCCCTTTTGGCTGGCATACCACGGGTGCCACGGGTGCCACAGGTGCCACAGGTGGTCCCAAGCGGTAGCGATGTTGAAGTTCCTGCAGTTCCTGAAGCGATTTGGCAACTCTTGGCCTTGGAATGCCGGGATTCCTTAGCAGCTTCTGGACTTGGCTTAGAGGGCGAGGCTGAGGGCGAGGAGGGCGAGGATGGTGAGAAGTTGGAGAAGGTCTCAGGGGCAGCAGTCGCCAAAGTCATGTTGGATGCGTTTTTGAAGGTCAAAGATACCTATGACTGGGAGATTTCGGACCCAGAGTCACCTTTAGGCATCATCTCCGTTGCAATTCAAACGCAATGGAAACGCGCAATTGCTCGAGATGGTGAGCTGGAGGACCCCATGCACGAGCCAGCACCCATACCCAGTGAGGATGCGCTGTGCTTGAAGCATGTCTTTGCGGAGAGTGGCATTGAGCTTCCAGCGGATGTTCGTGTTTAAGAGAGTCAAGTTGATGTCATGAATTTTACTTGCTGAGCATCGGTGAGCATCGACCTGGGTCGGATATTCACGTGCGGCTGCGCTGCCTCCAGTGCTCCATGGTGTAGACAGGCAAGAACTTTGACTGCGCGAAGTGACAGGATTGAGTCGGCGGAGACTCTTTTCGTCAAGAAGACGGACCAAGACGCTTGCCCGTGGAGGTGAAAAAATCGGCTGCAAACTCATACAGGTTTCAATGATTTTCATCTTTTTTGAAGAACTGAAGAGCTGCGCGCTCAGCAATACCAATGGTGAATGGGTTGTTGGCTCAATCTCTGGCTCTAGGTGATGTATTCGCAAACAATTTGCATCATGATATGCAGATGCAGACATTTTGGCTTCACCATATAATCAATCAGACAATGCGAACCCGTAAACAATTCAGAATGACTGTCCCTTTCTTAAATCGACAAGGTTGAGTTCTCTCAAAAACGTCAATTTTGTCAAAAGATCGTTGGCTGCAGGATTTGAAACCTAACATGAAGTTGCTGACCTCTGCCTCAAGTCAGAAAGCCCAATGTTCACCTAGATGTTCCCGAACAAAACCTACAGTTACACACGTTATCCCACGATATCATACGACAAGTCAAAAGGAAATCGCCGTCCAGGCAAGATGTGAAATATTTATGTTTGTCACTGCTGCTGGCTGGTGACGCCGCAGTAGAATGAGCAAGAGATGCCGACGTCGGTTTCTGCAACTTGCAAGGTCGCATTTTGACTTGCTAATGGTTCAGATGTGTCAACATTTGAAGGACAAGCTTCCACATGTTGACCGATCTGCACATCGAGAACTTACCAAGAAACTCTCAAGCTCTCTCGTGGACGGAGAAACGGTTCTTTTTGAAGACCCTGGTGCCCTGGGCGACTATACTTTAAGACGTTTGCGTCCTCGATGTCGAGCTTTGTTGGAAGTCCTTCTAGCTGAAAACTGTTCAATTCTATTGGAGTCTTTGCTAAAGCGCTTGGAGTTTTCTCGTCAAGAGCACAGAGCCTTGCGCGTAGCAAGCCTTGGCGGCGGTCCTGGCTTTGATGGGATCGCTCTGCTTGCTTCCCTTGCAGCCCTGAAAGAAGCGATCCAACAAGAGCCCAATGCAACCCATGTCTTGGGGACTCAGAGGTTGCCGGAAGAAGACTGTGCATTAAAATGCACAGTGTTTGACTTGGCCCCTGCGTGGGCAACAGCTTTGTCAATTGTTTTACAAGCAGCTTCAGAAATTTGGCAACATGTGGACATGGAACTGGTAGCACCGATAGATCTGCGAGATTCCGTGGCTCAGGTAGTCGAGGAGGTTGGACAGGCTGACATTGTCATTGCAGCTTACGTTTTACATGAGAACGAGGCAGCTTTGTTGGGGAACGATGGTTTGCTTGGTGGAACAATCCCTGATGTGTTCAGGGCCGCCCCTGTGGACGTTCCGCTGATTTTTCTGGATGCAACCCATCGCCTTTGGCCTAACCTCGTTGAAAGTGCACGAGTCAGTTGCCAGGACCAAACTCATGAAGCTTCGCTGGAAGGTCAACAAGGTCTACCTGGTCTACCTTTCAGAGTTCTTACACCGGAGGGCTTAGGTTCCCACATTCATGCAATCGTTTTCATCAAAAGTACGAGCGAAACGGAGGAATCAGATTTGAATTATTCTCTTTTTGACGTGTTTTCTGCTCATCAGAGGGCCAATGAGATGCGCTTGAAGCGATTAAATGAACGCCAAAAAGGGATAAATTCTCATTGTCCTGATGGATACCTTATTTGGTTGATAAATTATGATTTATTAAATATTAATAGAAAATATATTAATTTTATTTTTTTTAAATAAAATAAATATATATTGTTAAATAATTTTTGTAAAATTTATATTTTATATAATAATTAAAATTAATTATTAATATTATTTATTATAAAAAAAATATATATATATATATTTTTTATATATTAAGAAATTTTAATTTAAATATATTTAGGAGAATATTAATTTTATTATTTTAATTAAAAAAATAAATTAATATATATATAAAAATAATTTAAATAAAATTTTAAAATTAATATTTTTTATATTATATATTGGTAATATTAATATTATTATTATTATTATTTTATTATATAGAAAAATTATATAATATTTTTTTAAAAAAAAAATAAAATTAT